>JANJXV010001040.1:0-221178 GCA_024803745.1 Megascapheus bottae | reverse complement strand
ACTTCACACACCTCTGTTCTGACTTCACACACCTCCATTCTATGACTTCACACACCTCCATTCTGTGACTTCGCACACCTCATTTCTGTGACTTCACACACCTCCAGTATGACTTCACACACCTCCATTCTATGACTTCACACACTTCCATTCTATGACTTCACACACCTAGATTCTGTGACTTCACACACCTCCGTTCTGAGTTCACACACCTCAATTCTGTGACTTCACACACCTCCATTCTGACTTCACCCAGCTCCATTCAATGACTTCACACACCTCCATTCTGTGACTTCGCACACCTCCAATCTGACTTCCCACAGCTCCACTCTATGTCATCCCACACCTCCATTCTATGATTTCACACACCTCCATTCTATGACTTCACACACCTCCATTCTGTGATTTCACACACCTCCATTCTGAGTTCAAACACCTCCGTTCTGTGACTTAACACACCTCCATTCTGTGACTTCACACACCACCATTCTGAGTTCACACACCTCCATTCTGTGACTTCACACACCTCCATTCTGACTTCAAACAGCTCCATTCTATGACTTCACACAGCTGCATTCCGACTTCAGACACCTCCATTTGTGACTTCACACACCACAATTTTGACTTCAAACACCTTCATTCTGTGACTTCACACACCTCCATTCTGTGACTTCACACACCACCATTGTTTGACTTCACACACCTATATTCTTGGACTTCACATACCTCCATTCCATGACTTCACACATCTCCATTTTATGAGTTCACATACCCCCATTTTGACTTCACACACCTCCATTCTATGACTTCACACACCTTCATTCTACTTCAGAAACATCCATTCTATGACTTCACACAACTCCATTCTATAACTTCACACAACTACATTCTATGACTTCACACAATTCCATTCTATGACTTCACACACCTCCATTCTTTGACTTCACACACCTCCATTGTGAGTTGACACACCTCCATTCTGTGACTTCAAACACCTCCATTCTCTGACTTCACACACCTCCATTCTGTGACTTCACACACCTCCATTCTATGATTTCTCACACCTCCATTCTATTAATTCACACACCTCCATTCTGTGACTTCACACAACTCCATTCTATGACTTCCCTCACCTCCATTCTGTGACTTCACACACCTCCATTCTGAGTCCACAAACCTCAATTCTGTGACTAAACGGACCTCCATTCTGTGACTTCACACACCTCCGTTCTGACTTCACACACCTCCATTCTATGACTTCACACACCTCCATTCTGTGACTTCACACACCTCATTTCTGTGACTTCACACACCTCCAGTATGACTTCACACACCTCCATTCTATGACTTCACACACTTCCATTCTATGACTTCACACACCTAGATTCTGTGACTTCACACACCTCCGTTCTGAGTTCACACACCTCAATTCTGTGACTTCACACACCTCCATTCTGACTTCACCCAGCTCCATTCAATGACTTCACACACCTCCATTCTGTGACTTCGCACACCTCCAATCTGACTTCCCACAGCTCCACTCTATGTCATCCCACACCTCCATTCTATGATTTCACACACCTCCATTCTATGACTTCACACACCTCCATTCTGTGATTTCACACACCTCCATTCTGTGACTGCACACAACTCCATCCTGACTTCACAAACCTCCATTCTGACTTCACAAACCTCAATTCTTTGACTTCACACACCTCCATTCTATGATTTCACACATTTCCATTCTATGAATTCACACACCTCCATTCTATGACTTCACACACCTCATTTCTGAGTTGACACACCTCCATTCTGTGATTTCACACACCTCCAATTTGACTTCACACACCCCCATTCTATGACTTCACACAGCCTCATTGTGACTTTACACACTCCATTCTATGAGTTCACACACCTCCGTTCTGACTTCACACACCTCCATTCTATGACTTCACACAGCTGCATTCCGACTTCAGACACCTGCATTTGTGACTTCACACACCACAATTTTGACTTCAAACACCTTCATTCTGTGACTTCACTCACCTCCATTCTGTGACTTCACACACCACCATTGTTTGACTTCACACACCTATATTCTTGGACTTCACATACCTCCATTCCATGACTTCACACATCTCCATTTTATGAGTTCACATACCCCCATTTTGACTTCACACACCTCCATTCTATGACTTCACACACCTTCATTCTACTTCAGAAACATCCATTCTATGACTTCACACAACTCCATTCTATGACTTCACACACCTCCATTCTATGACTTCACACAATTCCATTCTATGACTTCACACACCTCCATTCTTTGACTTCACACACCTCCATTGTGAGTTGACACACCTCCATTCTGTGACTTCAAACACCTCCATTCTCTGACTTCACACACCTCCATTCTGTGACTGCACACAACTCCATTCTGACTTCACACTCCTCCATTCTATGACTTCACACAGCTGCATTCCGACTTCAGACACCTCCATTTGTGACTTCACACACCACAATTTTGACTTCAAACACCTTCATTCTGTGACTTCACACACCTCCATTCTGTGACTTCACACACCACCGTTGTTTGACTTCACACACCTATATTCTTGGACTTCACATACCTCCATTCCATGAATTCACACATCTCCATTTTATGAGTTCACATACCCCCATTTTGACTTCACACACCTCCATTCTATGACTTCACACACCTTCATTCTACTTCAGAAACATCCATTCTATGACTTCACACACCTCCATTCTATGATTTCACACACCTCCTTTCTGAGTTGACACACCTCCATTCTATGACTTCACACACCTCCAATCTGACTTCACACAATTCCATTCTATGACTTCACACACCTCCATTGTGACTTCACACACCATCATTCTATGAGTTCACACACCGCCATTCTGACTTCACTCACCTCCATTCTATGACTTCACACAGCTCCATTCTGACTTCACACAGCTCCATTCTATGACTTCGCACACATCTATTCTGACTTCACACACCTCCATTCTGTGACTTCACACACCTCCATTCTGATTTCACACACCTCCATTCTCTGACGTCAAACACCTCCATTCTATGACTTCACAAACCTCCATTCTATGACTTCACACACCTGCATTCTATGACTTCACACACCCCCATTGTGCGACTTCACACACCTCCATTCTGTGACTTCACACACCTCCATTCTGAGTTCACACACCTCCATTTTGTGATTTCACACACCTCCATTCTGTGACTTCACACACCTCCATTCTATGACTTCACACACCTAAATTCTATGACTTCACAAACCTCCATTCTATGACTTCACACACCTCCATTCTGTGACTTCACACACCTGCATTCTATGACTTCACACACCTCCATTCTGTGACTTCACACACCTCCATTCTATGACTTCACACACCTCCATTCTATGACTTCACACACCTCCACTCTGTGACTTCACACACCTCCATTCTATGACTTCATACACCTCCATTGTGACTTCACACACCTCCATTCTATGACTTCACACACCTCCATTCTGACTTCACACACCTCCATTCTGACTTCACAAACATCAATTCTGTGACTTCACACACCTCCATTCTTTGACTTCACACACCTCCATTCTATGACTTCACACACCTCCATTCTATGACTTCACACCTCCTTTCTATGACTTCACAAACCCCCATTCTGACTTCACACACCTCCATTCTGACTTCACAAACATCAGTTCTGTGACTTCACACACCTCCATTCTATGACTTCACACACCTCCATTCTATGACTTCACACACATCCATTCTATGACTTCACACTCTTCCATTCTTTGACTTCACACACCTCCATTTTTTGACTTCACACATCTCCATTGTGAGTTCACACACCTCCATTCTTTGACTTCACACACCTCCATTCTGACTTCACACAGCTCCATTCTATGACTTCACACACCTCCATTCTGTGCCTTCACACATCTCCATTTTATGACTTAACACACCTTCATTCTTACTTCACAAACATTCATTCTATGACTTCACACACCTCCATTCTATGACTTCACACACCTCCATTCTATGACTTTACACACCTCCAATCTGTGACTTCACACACCTTCATTCTGTGACTTCACACACCTACATTATGACTTCACACACCTCCATTTTTTGACTTCACACATCTCCATTGTGAGTTCACACACCTCCATTATTGGACTTCACACACCTCCATTCCATGACTTCACACATCTCCATTTTATGAGTTCACATACCCCCATTTTGACTTCACACACATCCATTCTATGACTTCACACACCTTCATTCTACTTCAGAAACATCCATTCTATGACTTCACACACCTCCATTCTATGACTTCACACACCTCCTTTCTGAGTTGACACCCCTCCATTCTATGACTTCACACACCTCCAATCTGACTTCACACACCTCCATTTTATGACTTCAAACACTTCCATTCTGTGACTTCAAAAACCTCCATTCTATGACTTCACACACCTCCATTGGCACTTCACACACCATCATTCTATGAGTTCACACACCGCCATTCTGACTTCACTCACCTCCATTCTATGACTTCACACAGCTCCATTCTGACTTCACACAGCTCCATTCTATGACTTCACACACATCTATTCTGACTTCACACACCACCATTCTGTGACTTCACACACCTCCATTCTGATTTCACACACCTCCATTGTCTGACGACAAACACCTCCATTCTGTGACTTCACACACCTCCATTCTATGACTTCACACACCTCCATTCTATGACTTCACACACCCCCATTGTGCGACTTCACACACCTCCATTCTGTGACTTCACACACCTGCATTCTATGACCTCACACACCTCCATTCTATGACTTCGCACACCTGCATTGTGACTTCACACACCTCCATTCTCTGAGTTCACACACCTCCATTCTGACTTCACACACCTCCATTCTATGACTTCACACACCTCCATTCTGACTTCACACACCTCCATTCTATGACTTCACACAACTCCATCTGACTTCACACACCTCCATTCCATGACTTCACACACCTCCATTCGATGAATTCACACACCTCCATTCTTTGTCTTCATGCACCGCCATTCTATGAGTTCACACACCTCCATTCTGTGACTTCACACACCTTTATTGTTTGACTTCACACACTTCCTTTCTTTGACTTCACACACCTACATTCCATGACTTCACACACCTCCATTCTATGAGTTCACACACCTCCATTCTATGAGTTCACACACCTCCATTTTGACTTCACACACCTCCATTCTTTGACTTCATACACCTTCATTCTCACTTCAGAAACATCCATTCTATGACTTCACGCACCTCCATTCTATGACTTCACAAACCTCCGTTCTGTGACCACACACCTCCATTCTGAGTTCCCACACCTCCATTCTGTGACTTCACCCACCTCCATCCTGACTTCACACACCTCCATTCTATGATTTCACACATTTCCATTCTATGAATTCACACACCTCCATTCTATGACTTCACACACATCATTTCTGAGTTGACACACCTCCATTCTGTGATTTCACACACCTCCAATTTGACTTCACACACCCCCATTCTATGACTTCACACAGCCTCATTGTGACTTCACACACTCCATTCTATGAGTTCACACACCTCCGTTCTGACTTCACACACCTCCATTCTATGACTTCACACAGCTGCATTCCGACTTCAGACACCTCCATTTGTGACTTCACACACCACAATTTTGTCTTCAAACACCTTCATTCTGTGACTTCACACACCTCCATTCTATGATTTCACACACTTCCATTCTATGAATTCACACACCTCCATTCTATGACTTCACACACCTCATTTCTGAGTTGACACACCTCCATTCTGTGATTTCACACACCTCCAATTTGACTTCACACACCCCCATTCTATGACTTCACACAGCCTCATTGTGGCTTCACACACTCCATTCTATGAGTTCACACACCTCCATTCTGACTTCACACACCTCCATTCTGTGACTTCACACAGTTGCATTCCGACTTCAGACACCTCCATTTGTGACTTCACACACCACAATTTTGACTTCAAACACCTTCATTCTGTGACTTCACACACCTCCATTCTGTGACTTCACACACCACCATTGTTTGACTTCACACACCTATATTCTTGGACTTCACACACCTCCATTCCATGACTTCACACACCTTAATTCTACTTCAGAAATATCCATTCTATGACTTCACACAACTCCATTCTATGACTTCACACACCTCCATTCTATGTCTTCACACAATTCCATTCTATGACTTCACACACCTCCATCCTTTGACTTCACACACCTTAATTCCACTTCAGAAACATCCATTCTATGACTTCACACAACTACATTCCATGACTTCACACACCTCCATTCTATGACTTCACACAATTCCATTCTATGACTTCACACACCTCCATTCTTTGACTGCACACACCTCCATTGTGAGTTCACACACCTCCATTCTGTGACTTCAAACACCTCCATTCTCTGACTTCACACACCTCCATTCTGTGACTTCACACACCTCCATTCTATGATTTCTCACACCTCCATTCTATTAATTCACACACCTCCATTCTGTTACTTCACACAACTCCATTCTATGACTTCCCTCACCTCCATTCTGTGACTTCACACACCTCCATTCTGAGTTCACAAACCTCAATTCTGTGACTTAACGGACCTCCATTCTGTGACTTCACACACCTCCGTTCTGACTTCACACAGCTCCATTCTATGACTTCACACACCTCCATTCTGTGCCTTCACACACCTCCATTCTGTGACTTCACACACCTCCATTCTGTGACTTCACACACCTCAATTCTGTGACTTCACACACCTCCACTCTGAGTTCACACATCTCCATTCTGTGACTTCACACACCTCCAATCTGACTTCACACAGCTCCATTCTATGACTTCACACACTTCCATTGTGACTTCACACACCTCCATTCTATGAGTTCACACACCTCCATTCTGACTTCACACACCTCCATTCTATGACTTCACACACCTCCATTCTGACTTCACACACCTCCATTCTATGACTTCACACTACTCCATTCTGACTTCACGCACCTCCATTCTGTGACTTCACACAACTCCATTATATGACTTTACACACCTCCATTCTGTGACTTCACACACCTCCATTGTATGACTTCACACACCTCCATTCTGTGATTTCACACACCTACATTGTGACTTCACAGACCTCCATTCTATGAGTTCACACAAATGCATTGTGAATTCACACACCTCCATTCTATGACTTCACACACCTCCATTCTGACTTCACACACCTCCATTCTGACTTCACACACCTCAATTCTGTCACTTAACACAACTCCATTCTATGATTTCACACACCTCCATTCTATGACTTCACACACCTCCATTCTAGGACTTCACACACCTCCTTTCTGAGTTGACACACCTCCATTCTATGACTTCACACACCTCCAATCTGACTTCACACACCTCCATTTTATGACTGCACACAATTCCATTCTGTGACTTCAAAAACCTCCATTCTATGACTTCACACACCTCCATTGTGACTTCACACACCATCATTCTATGGGTTCACACACCGCCATTCTGACTTCACTCACCTCCATTCTATGACATCACACAGCTCCATTCTGACTTCACACAGCTCCATTCTATGACTTCGCACACATCTATTCTGACTTCACACACCTCCATTTTGTGACTTCACACACATCCATTCTGATTTCACACACCTCCATTCTCTGACGTCAAACACCTCCATTCTGTGACTTCACACACCTCCATTCTATGACTTCACACACCTCCATTCTATGACTTCACACACCACCATTGTGCGACTTCACACACCTCCATTCTATGACTTCACACACCTCCATTCTGTTACTTCACACACCTCCATTCTGAGTTCACACACCTCCATTTTGTGATTTCACACACCTCCATTCTGTGACTTCACACACCTCCATTCTATGACTTCACACACCTAAATTCTATCACTTCACAAACCTCCATTCTATGACTTCACACACCTCCATTCTGTGACTTCACACACCTCCATTCTATGACTTCACACACCTCAATTCTGTGACTTCACACACCTGCATTCTATGACCTCACACACCTCCATTCTATGACTTCGCCCACCTGCATTGTGACTTCACACACCTCCATTCTCTGAGTTCACACACCTCCATTCTGACTTCACACACCTCCATTCTATGACTTCACACACCTCCATTCTGTGACTTCACACACCTGCATTCTATGGCGTCACACACCTCCATTCTATGACTTCGCACACCTGCATTGTGACTTCACACACCTCCATTCTATGAGTTCACACACCTCCATTCTGACTTCACACACCTCCATTCTATGACTTCACACACCTCCATTCTGACTTCACACACCTCCATTCAATGACTTCACACAACTCCATCTGACTTCACACACCTCCATTCCATGACTTCACACACCTCCATTCGATGAATTCACACACCTCCATTCTTTGTCTTCATGCACCTCCATTCTATGAGTTCACACACCTCCATACTTTGACTTCACACACCTTTATTGTTTGTCTTCACACACCTCCTTTCTTTGACTTCACACACCTATATTCCATGACTTCACACACCTCCATTCTATGAGTTCACACACCTCCATTCTATGAGTTCACACACCTCCATT
The DNA here is from genome assembly GCA_024803745.1 of Megascapheus bottae. NCBI lineage: Eukaryota > Metazoa > Chordata > Mammalia > Rodentia > Geomyidae > Megascapheus > Megascapheus bottae. The sequence continues at coordinate 212,386 of JANJXV010001040.1, read as the reverse complement.
TTGTCTTCACACACCTCCATTCTTTGACTTCATACACCTTCATTCTCACTTCAGAAACATCCATTCTATGACTTCACGCACCTCCATTCTATGACTTCACAAACCTCCGTTCTGAGACCACACACCTCCATTCTGAGTTCCCACACCTCCATTCTGTGACTTCAGCCACCTCCATCCTGACTTCACACACCTCCATTCTGACTTCACAAACCTCAATTCTTTGACTTCACACACCTCCATTCTATGATTTCACACATTTCCATTCTATGAATTCACACACCTCCATTCTATGACTTCACACACCTCATTTCTGAGTTGACACACCTCCATTCTGTGATTTCACACACCTCCAATTTGACTTCACACACCCCCATTCTATGACTTCACAAAGCCTCATTGTGACTTTACACACTCCATTCTATGAGTTCACACACCTCCGTTCTGACTTCACACACCTCCATTCTATGACTTCACACAGCTGCATTCCGACTTCAGACACCTCCATTTGTGACTTCACACACCATAATTTTGACTTCAAACACCTTCATTCTGTGACTTCACACACCTCCATTCTGTGACTTCACACACCACCATTGTTTGACTTCACACACCTATATTCTTGGACTTCACATACCTCCATTCCATGACTTCACACATCTCCATTTTATGAGTTCACATACCCCCATTTTGACTTCACACACCTCCATTCTATGACTTCACACACCTTCATTCTACTTCAGAAACATCCATTCTATGACTTCACACAACTCCATTCTATGACTTCACACACCTCCATTCTATGACTTCACACAATTCCATTCTATGACTTCACACACCTCCATTCTTTGACTTCACACACCTCCATTGTGAGTTGACACACCTCCATTCTGTGACTTCAAACACCTCCATTCTCTGACTTCACACACCTCCATTCTGTGACTTCACACACCTCCATTCTATGATTTCTCACACCTCCATTCTGTTAATTCACACACCTCCATTCTGTGACTTCACACAACTCCATTCTATGACTTCCCTCACCTCCATTCTGTGACTTCACACACCTCCATTCTGAGTTCACAAACCTCAATTCTGTGACTAAACGGACCTCCATTCTGTGACTTCACACACCTCTGTTCTGACTTCACACACCTCCATTCTATGACTTCACACACCTCCATTCTGTGACTTCGCACACCTCATTTCTGTGACTTCACACACCTCCAGTATGACTTCACACACCTCCATTCTATGACTTCACACACTTCCATTCTATGACTTCACACACCTAGATTCTGTGACTTCACACACCTCCGTTCTGAGTTCACACACCTCAATTCTGTGACTTCACACACCTCCATTCTGACTTCACCCAGCTCCATTCAATGACTTCACACACCTCCATTCTGTGACTTCGCACACCTCCAATCTGACTTCCCACAGCTCCACTCTATGTCATCCCACACCTCCATTCTATGATTTCACACACCTCCATTCTATGACTTCACACACCTCCATTCTGTGATTTCACACACCTCCATTCTGAGTTCAAACACCTCCGTTCTGTGACTTAACACACCTCCATTCTGTGACTTCACACACCACCATTCTGAGTTCACACACCTCCATTCTGTGACTTCACACACCTCCATTCTGACTTCAAACAGCTCCATTCTATGACTTCACACAGCTGCATTCCGACTTCAGACACCTCCATTTGTGACTTCACACACCACAATTTTGACTTCAAACACCTTCATTCTGTGACTTCACACACCTCCATTCTGTGACTTCACACACCACCATTGTTTGACTTCACACACCTATATTCTTGGACTTCACATACCTCCATTCCATGACTTCACACATCTCCATTTTATGAGTTCACATACCCCCATTTTGACTTCACACACCTCCATTCTATGACTTCACACACCTTCATTCTACTTCAGAAACATCCATTCTATGACTTCACACAACTCCATTCTATAACTTCACACAACTACATTCTATGACTTCACACAATTCCATTCTATGACTTCACACACCTCCATTCTTTGACTTCACACACCTCCATTGTGAGTTGACACACCTCCATTCTGTGACTTCAAACACCTCCATTCTCTGACTTCACACACCTCCATTCTGTGACTTCACACACCTCCATTCTATGATTTCTCACACCTCCATTCTATTAATTCACACACCTCCATTCTGTGACTTCACACAACTCCATTCTATGACTTCCCTCACCTCCATTCTGTGACTTCACACACCTCCATTCTGAGTCCACAAACCTCAATTCTGTGACTAAACGGACTTCCATTCTGTGACTTCACACACCTCCGTTCTGACTTCACACACCTCCATTCTATGACTTCACACACCTCCATTCTGTGACTTCACACACCTCATTTCTGTGACTTCACACAGCTCCAGTATGACTTCACACACCTCCATTCTATGACTTCACACACTTCCATTCTATGACTTCACACACCTAGATTCTGTGACTTCACACACCTCCGTTCTGAGTTCACACACCTCAATTCTGTGACTTCACACACCTCCATTCTGACTTCACCCAGCTCCATTCAATGACTTCACACACCTCCATTCTGTGACTTCGCACACCTCCAATCTGACTTCCCACAGCTCCACTCTATGTCATCCCACACCTCCATTCTATGATTTCACACACCTCCATTCTATGACTTCACACACCTCCATTCTGTGATTTCACACACCTCCATTCTGAGTTCAAACACCTCCGTTCTGTGACTTAACACACCTCCATTCTGTGACTTCACACACCACCATTCTGAGTTCACACACCTCCATTCTGTGACTTCACACACCTCCATTCTGACTTCAAACAGCTCCATTCTATGACTTCACACACCTCCATTCTTTGCCTTCACACACCTCCATTCTATGACTTAACACACCTTCATTCTTACTTCACAAACATCCATTATATGACTTCACACACCTCCTTTCTATGACTTCACACACCTCCATTCTATGACTTCATAAACCTCCATTCTGTGACTTCACACACCTCAATTCTGTGACTTCACACACCTCCACTATGACTTCACACACATTCATTCTATGACTTCACACACCTCCATTCTATGACTTCACACACCTTCATTCTGTGACTTCACACACCTCCATTCTGTGACTTCACACAACTCAAATCTGACTTCACACAGCTCCATTCTATGACTTCACACACCTCCACTCTGTGACTTCACACACCTCCATTCTATGACTTCATACACCTCCATTGTGACTTCACACACCTCCATTCTATGACTTCACACACCTCCATTCTGACTTCACACACCTCCATTCTGACTTCACAAACATCAGTTCTGTGACTTCACACACCTCCATTCTTTGACTTCACACACCTCCATTCTATGACTTCACACACCTCCATTCTATGACTTCACACCTCCTTTCTATGACTTCACAAACCCCCATTCTGACTTCACACACCTCCATTCTGACTTCACAAACATCAGTTCTGTGACTTCACACACCTCCATTCTATGACTTCACACACCTCCATTCTATGACTTCACACACATCCATTCTATGACTTCACACTCTTCCATTCTTTGACTTCACACACCTCCATTTTTTGACTTCACACATCTCCATTGTGAGTTCACACACCTCCATTCTTTGACTTCACACACCTCCATTCTGACTTCACACAGCTCCATTCTATGACTTCACACACCTCCATTCTGTGCCTTCACACATCTCCATTTTATGACTTAACACACCTTCATTCTTACTTCACAAACATTCATTCTATGACTTCACACACCTCCATTCTATGACTTCACACACCTCCATTCTATGACTTTACACACCTCCATTCTGTGACTTCACACACCTTCATTCTGTGACTTCACACACCTACATTATGACTTCACACACCTCCATTTTTTGACTTCACACATCTCCATTGTGAGTTCACACACCTCCATTATTGGACTTCACACACCTCCATTCCATGACTTCACACATCTCCATTTTATGAGTTCACATACCCCCATTTTGACTTCACACACATCCATTCTATGACTTCACACACCTTCATTCTACTTCAGAAACATCCATTCTATGACTTCACACACCTCCATTCTATGACTTCACACACCTCCTTTCTGAGTTGACACCCCTCCATTCTATGACTTCACACACCTCCAATCTGACTTCACACACCTCCATTTTATGACTTCAAACACTTCCATTCTGTGACTTCAAAAACCTCCATTCTATGACTTCACACACCTCCATTGGCACTTCACACACCATCATTCTATGAGTTCACACACCGCCATTCTGACTTCACTCACCTCCATTCTATGACTTCACACAGCTCCATTCTGACTTCACACAGCTCCATTCTATGACTTCACACACATCTATTCTGACTTCACATACCTCCATTCTGTGACTTCACACACCTCCATTCTGATTTCACACACCTCCATTGTCTGACGACAAACACCTCCATTCTGTGACTTCACACACCTCCATTCTATGACTTCACACACCTCCATTCTATGACTTCACACACCCCCATTGTGCGACTTCACACACCTCCATTCTGTGACTTCACACACCTGCATTCTATGACCTCACACACCTCCATTCTATGACTTCGCACACCTGCATTGTGACTTCACACACCTCCATTCTCTGAGTTCACACACCTCCATTCTGACTTCACACACCTCCATTCTATGACTTCACACACCTCCATTCTGACTTCACACACCTCCATTCTATGACTTCACACAACTCCATCTGACTTCACACACCTCCATTCCATGACTTCACACACCTCCATTCGATGAATTCACACACCTCCATTCTTTGTCTTCATGCACCGCCATTCTATGAGTTCACACACCTCCATTCTGTGACTTCACACACCTTTATTGTTTGACTTCACACACTTCCTTTCTTTGACTTCACACACCTACATTCCATGACTTCACACACCTCCATTCTATGAGTTCACACACCTCCATTCTATGAGTTCACACACCTCCATTTTGACTTCACACACCTCCATTCTTTGACTTCATACACCTTCATTCTCACTTCAGAAACATCCATTCTATGACTTCACGCACCTCCATTCTATGACTTCACAAACCTCCGTTCTGTGACCACACACCTCCATTCTGAGTTCCCACACCTCCATTCTGTGACTTCACCCACCTCCATCCTGACTTCACACACCTCCATTCTATGATTTCACACATTTCCATTCTATGAATTCACACACCTCCATTCTATGACTTCACACACATCATTTCTGAGTTGACACACCTCCATTCTGTGATTTCACACACCTCCAATTTGACTTCACACACCCCCATTCTATGACTTCACACAGCCTCATTGTGACTTCACACACTCCATTCTATGAGTTCACACACCTCCGTTCTGACTTCACACACCTCCATTCTATGACTTCACACAGCTGCATTCCGACTTCAGACACCTCCATTTGTGACTTCACACACCACAATTTTGTCTTCAAACACCTTCATTCTGTGACTTCACACACCTCCATTCTATGATTTCACACACTTCCATTCTATGAATTCACACACCTCCATTCTATGACTTCACACACCTCATTTCTGAGTTGACACACCTCCATTCTGTGATTTCACACACCTCCAATTTGACTTCACACACCCCCATTCTATGACTTCACACAGCCTCATTGTGGCTTCACACACTCCATTCTATGAGTTCACACACCTCCATTCTGACTTCACACACCTCCATTCTGTGACTTCACACAGTTGCATTCCGACTTCAGACACCTCCATTTGTGACTTCACACACCACAATTTTGACTTCAAACACCTTCATTCTGTGACTTCACACACCTCCATTCTGTGACTTCACACACCACCATTGTTTGACTTCACACACCTATATTCTTGGACTTCACACACCTCCATTCCATGACTTCACACACCTTAATTCTACTTCAGAAACATCCATTCTATGACTTCACACAACTCCATTCTATGACTTCACACACCTCCATTCTATGTCTTCACACAATTCCATTCTATGACTTCACACACCTCCATCCTTTGACTTCACACACCTTAATTCCACTTCAGAAACATCCATTCTATGACTTCACACAACTACATTCCATGACTTCACACACCTCCATTCTATGACTTCACACAATTCCATTCTATGACTTCACACACCTCCATTCTTTGACTGCACACACCTCCATTGTGAGTTCACACACCTCCATTCTGTGACTTCAAACACCTCCATTCTCTGACTTCACACACCTCCATTCTGTGACTTCACACACCTCCATTCTATGATTTCTCACACCTCCATTCTATTAATTCACACACCTCCATTCTGTTACTTCACACAACTCCATTCTATGACTTCCCTCACCTCCATTCTGTGACTTCACACACCTCCATTCTGAGTTCACAAACCTCAATTCTGTGACTTAACGGACCTCCATTCTGTGACTTCACACACCTCCGTTCTGACTTCACACAGCTCCATTCTATGACTTCACACACCTCCATTCTGTGCCTTCACACACCTCCATTCTGTGACTTCACACACCTCCATTCTGTGACTTCACACACCTCAATTCTGTGACTTCACACACCTCCACTCTGAGTTCACACATCTCCATTCTGTGACTTCACACACCTCCAATCTGACTTCACACAGCTCCATTCTATGACTTCACACACTTCCATTGTGACTTCACACACCTCCATTCTATGAGTTCACACACCTCCATTCTGACTTCACACACCTCCATTCTATGACTTCACACACCTACATTGTGACTTCACAGACCTCCATTCTATGAGTTCACACAAATGCATTGTGAATTCACACACCTCCATTCTAGGACTTCACACACCTCCATTCTGACTTCACACACCTCCATTCTGACTTCACACACCTCAATTCTGTCACTTAACACAACTCCATTCTATGATTTCACACACCTCCATTCTATGACTTCACACACCTCCATTCTAGGACTTCACACACCTCCTTTCTGAGTTGACACACCTCCATTCTATGACTTCACACACCTCCAATCTGACTTCACACACCTCCATTTTATGACTGCACACAATTCCATTCTGTGACTTCAAAAACCTCCATTCTATGACTTCACACACCTCCATTGTGACTTCACACACCATCATTCTATGGGTTCACACACCGCCATTCTGACTTCACTCACCTCCATTCTATGACATCACACAGCTCCATTCTGACTTCACACAGCTCCATTCTATGACTTCGCACACATCTATTCTGACTTCACACACCTCCATTTTGTGACTTCACACACCTCCATTCTGATTTCACACACCTCCATTCTCTGACGTCAAACACCTCCATTCTGTGACTTCACACACCTCCATTCTATGACTTCACACACCTCCATTCTATGACTTCACACACCACCATTGTGCGACTTCACACACCTCCATTCTATGACTTCACACACCTCCATTCTGTTACTTCACACACCTCCATTCTGAGTTCACACACCTCCATTTTGTGATTTCACACACCTCCATTCTGTGACTTCACACACCTCCATTCTATGACTTCACACACCTAAATTCTATCACTTCACAAACCTCCATTCTATGACTTCACACACCTCCATTCTGTGACTTCACACACCTCCATTCTATGACTTCACACACCTCAATTCTGTGACTTCACACACCTGCATTCTATGACCTCACACACCTCAATTCTATGAGTTCGCCCACCTGCATTGTGACTTCACACACCTCTATTCTCTGAGTTCACACACCTCCATTCTGACTTCACACACCTCCATTCTATGACTTCACACGCCTCCAATCTGACTTCATACACCTCCATTCTATGACTTCACACAACTCCATCTGACTTCACACACCTCCATTCCATGACTTCGCACACCTCCATTCGATGAATTCACACACTCCATTCTTTGTCTTCATGCACCTCCATTCTATGAATTCACACACCTCCATTCTGTGACTTCACACACCTTTATTGTTTGACTTCACACACCTCATTTCTTTGACTTCACACACCTACATTCAATGAATTCACACACCTCCATTCTATGAGTTCATACACCTCCATTCTATGAGTTCACACACCTCCATTTTGATTTCACACACCTCCATTCTTTGACTTCATACACCTTCATTCTCACTTCAGAAACATCTATTCTATGACTTCACGCACCTCCATTCTATGACTTCACTAACCTCCGTTCTGTGACCACACACCTCCATTCTGAGTTCCCACATCTCCATTCTGTGACTTCACCCACCTCCATCCTGACTTCGCACACCTCCATTCTGACTTCACAAACATCAATTCTTTGACTTCACACACCTCCATTCTATGATTTCACACGTTTCCATTCTATGAATTCACACACCTCCATTCTATGACTTCACACACCTCATTTCTGAGTTGACACACCTCCATTCTCTGATTTCACACACCTCCAATTTGACTTCACACACTCCCATTCTATGACTTCACACAGCCTCATTGTGACTTCACACACTCCATTCTATGAGTTCACACACCTCCGTTCTGACTTCACCCACCTCCATTCTATGACTTCACACAGCTGCATTCCGACTTGAGACACCTCCATTTGTGACTTCACACACCACAATTTTGACTTCAAACACCTTCATTCTGTGACTTCACACACCTCCATTCTATGATTTCACACACTTCCATTCTATGAATTCACACACCTCCATTCTATGACTTCACATACCTCATTTCTGAGTTGACACACCTCCATTCTGTGATTTCACACACCTCCAATTTGACTTCACACACCCCCATTCTATGACTTCACACAGCCTCATTGTGACTTCACACATTCCATTCTATGAGTTCACACACCTCCATTCTGACTTCACACTCCTCCATTCTATGACTTCACACAGCTGCATTCCGACTTCAGACACCTCCATTTGTGACTTTACACACCACAATTTTGACTTCAAACACCTACATTCTGTGACTTCACACACCTCCATTCTGTGACTTCACACACCTCCAATCTGACTTCACACAGCTCCATTCTATGACTTCACACACCTCCATTCTGTGACCTCACACACCTCCATTCTATGACTTAACACACCTCCATTGTGACTTCACACACCTCCATTCTATGAGTTCACACACCTCCATTCTGACTTCACACACCTCCATTCTATGACTTCACACACCTCCATTCTGACTTCACACACCTCCATTCTATGACTTCACACTACTCCATTCTGACTTCACGCACCTCCATTCTGTGACTTCACACACCTCAATTATATGACTTTACACACCTCCATTCTGTGACTTCACACACCTCCATTCTATGACTGCACACACCTCCATTCTGTGATTTCACACACCTACATTGTGACTTCACAGACCTCCATTCTATGAGTTCACACAAATGCATTGTTAATTCACACACCTCCATTCTATGACTTCACACACCTCCATTCTGACTTCACACACCTCCATTCTGACTTCACACACCTCAATTCTGTCACTTAACACAACTCCATTCTATGAATTCACACACCTCCATTCTATGACTTCACACACCTCCATTCTATGACTTCACACACCTCCTTTCTGAGTTGACACACCTTCATTCTATGACTTCACACACCTCCAATCTGACTTCACACACCTCCATTTTATGAGTGCACACACTTCCATTCTGTGACTTCAAAAACCTCCATTCTATGACTTCACACACCTCCATTGTGACTTCACACACCATCATTCTATGAGTTCACACACCGCCATTCTGACTTCAATCACCTCCATTCTATGACTTCACACAGCTCCATTCTTACTTCACACAGCTCCATTCTATGACTTCGCACACATCTATTCTGACTTCACACACCTCCATTCTGTGACTTCACACACCTCCATTCTGATTTCACACACCTCCATTCTCTGACGTCAAACACCTCCATTCTGTGACTTCACACACCTCCATTCTATGACTTCACACACATCCATTCTATGACTTCACACACCCCCATTGTGCGACTTCACACATCTCCATTCTATGACTTCACATACCTCCATTCTGTTACTTCACACACCTCCATTCTGAGTTCACACACCTCCATTTTGTGATTTCACACACCTCCATTCTGTGACTTCACACACCTCCATTCTATGACTTCACACACCTAAATTCTATGACTTCACAAACCTCCATTCTATGACTTCACACACCTCCCTTCTGTGACTTCACACATCTGCATTCTATGACTTCACACACCTCCATTCTGTGACTTCACACACCTGCATTCTATGACCTCACACACCTCCATTCTATGACGTTGCACACCTGCATTGTGACTTCACACACCTCCATTCTATGAGTTCACACACCTCCATTCTGACTTCACACACCTCCATTCTATGACTTCACACACCTCCAATCTGACTTCACACACCTCCATTCTATGACTTCACACAACTCCATCTGACTTCACACACCTCCATTCCATGACTTCACACACCTCCATTCGATGAATTCACACACCTCCATTCTTTGTCTTCATGCACCTCCATTCTATGAGTTCACACACCTCCATTCTGTGACTTCACACACCTTTATTGTTTGACTTCACACACCTCCATTCTTTGACTTCACACACCTACATTCCATGACTTCACACACCTCCATTCTATGATTTCACGCACCTCCATTCTATGAGTTCACACACCTCCATTTTGACTTCACACACCTCCATTCTTTGACTTCATACACCTTCATTCTCACTTCAGAAACATCCATTCTATGACTTCACGCACCTCCATTCTATGACTTCACAAACCTCCGTTCTGTGACCACACACCTCCATTCTGAGTTCCCACACCTCCATTCTGTGACTTCACCCACCTCCATCCTGACTTCGCACACCTCCATTCTGACTTCACAAACCTCAATTCTTTGACTTCACACACCTCCATTCTATGATTTCACACGTTTCCATTCTATGAATTCACACACCTCCATTCTATGACTTCACACACCTCATTTCTGGGTTGACACACCTCCATTCTGTGATTTCACACACCTCCAATTTGACTTCACACACCCCCATTCTATGACTTCACACAGCCTCATTGTGACTTCACACACTCCATTCTATGAGTTCACACACCTCCGTTCTGACTTCACACACCACCATTCTATGACTTCACACAGCTGCATTCCGACTTGAGACACCTCCATTTGTGACTTCACACACCACAATTTTGACTTCAAACACCTTCATTCTGTGACTTCACACACCTCCATTCTATGATTTCACACACTTCCGTTCTATGAATTCACACACCTCCATTCTATGACTTCACACACCTCATTTCTGAGTTGACACACCTCCATTCTGTGATTTCACACACCTCCAATTTGACTTCACACACCCCCATTCTATGACTTCACACAGCCTCATTGTGACTTCACACACTCCATTCTATGAGTTCACACACCTCCGTTGTGACTTCACACACCTCCATTCTATGACTTCACACAGCTGCATTCGGACTTCAGACACCTCCATTTGTGACTTCACACACCACAATTTTGACTTCAAACACCTTCATTCTGTGACTTCACACACCTCCATTCTATGATTTCACACACTTCCATTCTATGAATTCACACACCTCCATTCTATGACTTCACACACCTCATTTCTGTGTTGACACACCTCCATTCTGTGATTTCACACACCTCCAATTTGACTTCACACACCCCCATTCTATGACTTCACACAGCCTCATTGTGACTTCACACACTCCATTCTATGAGTTCACACACCTCCATTCTGACTTCACACTCCTCCATTCTATGACTTCACACAGCTGCATTCTGACTTCAGACACCTCCATTTGTGACTTCACACACCACAATTTTGACTTCAAACACCTTCATTCTGTGAGTTCACACACCTCCATTCTGTGACTTCACACACCACCGTTGTTTGACTTCACACACCTATTTTCTTGGACTTCACATACCTACATTCCATGAATTCACACATCTCCATTTTATGAGTTCACATACCCCCATTTTGACTTCACACACCTCCATTCTATGCCTTCACACACCTTCATTCTACTTCAGAAACATCCATTCCATGACTTCACACACCTCCATTCTATGATTTCACACAACTCCTTTCTGAGTTGACACACCTCCATTCTATGACTTCACACACCTCCAATCTGACTTCACACACCTCCATTTTATGACTTCACACACTTCCATTCTGTGACTTCAAAAACCTCCATTCTATGACTTCACACACCTCCATTGTGACTTCACACACCATCATTCTATGAGTTCACACACCGCCATTCTGACTTCACTCACCTCCATTCTATGACTTCACACAGCTCCATTCTGACTTCACACAGCTCCATTCTATGACTTCGCACACATCTATTCTGACTTCACACACCTCCATTCTGTGACTTCACACACCTCCATTCTGATTTCACACACCTCCATTCTCTGACGTCAAACACATCCATTCTATGACTTCACAAACCTCCATTCTATGACTTCACACACCTGCATTCTATGACTTCACACACACCCATTGTGCGACTTCACACACCTCCATTCTGTGACTTCACACACCTCCATTCTGTTACTTCACACACCTCCATTCTGAGTTCACACACCTCCATTTTGTGATTTCACACACCTCCATTCTGTGACTTCACACACCTCCATTCTATGACTTCACACACCTAAATTCTATGACTTCACAAACCTCCATTCTATGACTTCACACACCTCCATTCTGTGACTTCACACACCTGCATTCTATGACTTCACACACCTCCATTCTGTGACTTCACACACCTGCATTCTATGACCTCACACACCTCTATTCTATGACTTCGCACACCTGCATTGTGACTTCACACACCTCCATTCTATGAGTTCACACACCGCCATTCTGACTTCACTCACCTCCATTCTATGACTTCACACAGCTCCATTCTGACTTCACACAGCTCCATTCTATGACTTCTCACACATCTATTCTGACTTCACACACCTCCATTCTGATTTCACACACCTCCATTCTCTGACGTCAAACACCTCCATTCTGTGACTTCACACACCTCCATTCTATGACTTCACACACCTCCATTCTATGACTTCACACACCCCCTTTGTGCGACTTCACACACCTCCATTCTATGACTTCACACACCTCCATTCTGTTACTTCACACACCTCCATTCTGAGTTCACACACCTCCATTTTGTGATTTCACACACCTCCATTCTGTGACTTCACACACCTCCATTCTATGACTTCACACACCTAAATTCTATGACTTCACAAACCTCCATTCTATGACTTCACACACCTCCATTCTGTGACTTCACACACCTGCATTCTATGACTTCACACACCTCCATTCTGTGACTTCACACACCTGCATTCTATGGCGTCACACACCTCCATTCTATGACTTCGCACACCTGCATTGTGACTTCACACACCTCCATTCTCTGAGTTCACACACCTCCATTCTGACTTCACACACCTCCATTCTATGACTTCACACACCTCCATTCTGACTTCACACACCTCCATTCAATGACTTCACACAACTCCATCTGACTTCACACACCTCCATTCCATGACTTCACACACCTCCATTCGATGAATTCACACACCTCCATTCTTTGTCTTCATGCACCTCCATTCTATGAGTTCACACACCTCCATACTTTGACTTCACACACCTTTATTGTTTGTCTTCACACACCTCCTTCCTTTGACTTCACACACCTATATTCCATGACTTCACACACCTCCATTCTATGAGTTCACACACCTCCATTCTATGAGTTCACACACCTCCATTTTGTCTTCACACACCTCCATTCTTTGACTTCATACACTTTCATTCTCACTTCAGAAACATCCATTCTATGACTTCACGCACCTCCATTCTATGACTTCACAAACCTCCGTTCTGAGACCACACACCTCCATTCTGAGTTCCCACACCTCCATTCTGTGACTTCAGCCACCTCCATCCTGACTTCACACACCTCCATTCTGACTTCACAAACCTCAATTCTTTGACTTCACACACCTCCATTCTATGATTTCACATATTTCCATTCTATGAATTCACACACCTCCATTCTATGACTTCACACACCTCATTTCTGAGTTGACACACCTCCATTCTGTGATTTCACACACCTCCAATTTGACTTCACACACCCCCATTCTATGACTTCACAGAGCCTCATTGTGACTTTACACACTCCATTCTATGAGTTCACACACCTCCGTTCTGACTTCACACACCTCCATTCTATGACTTCACACAGCTGCATTCCGACTTCAGACACCTCCATTTGTGACTTCACACACCACAATTTTGACTTCAAACACCTTCATTCTGTGACTTCACACACCTCCATTCTGTGACTTCACACACCACCATTGTTTGACTTCACACACCTATATTCTTGGACTTCACATACCTCCATTCCATGACTTCACACATCTCCATTTTATGAGTTCACATACCCCCATTTTGACTTCACACACCTCCATTCTATGACTTCACACACCTTCATTCTACTTCAGAAACATCCATTCTATGACTTCACACAACTCCATTCTATGACTTCACACACCTCCATTCTATGGCTTCACACAATTCCATTCTATGACTTCACACACCTCCATTCTTTGACTTCACACACCTCCATTGTGAGTTGACACACCTCCATTCTGTGACTTCAAACACCTCCATTCTCTGACTTCACACACCTCCATTCTGTGACTTCACACACCTCCATTCTATGATTTCTCACACCTCCATTCTATTAATTCACACACCTCCATTCTGTGACTTCACACAACTCCATTCTATGACTTCCCTCACCTCCATTCTGTGACTTCACACACCTCCATTCTGAGTTCACAAACCTCAATTCTGTGACTAAACGGACCTCCATTCTGTGACTTCACACACCTCCGTTCTGACTTCACACACCTCCATTCTATGACTTCACACACCTCCATTCTGTGACTTCACACACCTCATTTCTGTGACTTCACACACCTCCAGTATGACTTCACACACCTCCATTCTATGACTTCACACACTTCCATTCTATGACTTCACACACCTAGATTCTGTGACTTCACACACCTCCGTTCTGAGTTCACACACCTCTATTCTGTGACTTCACACACCTCCATTCTGACTTCACCCAGCTCCATTCAATGACTTCACACACCTCCATTCTGTGACTTCGCACACCTCCAATCTGACTTCCCACAGCTCCACTCTATGTCATCCCACACCTCCATTCTATGATTTCACACACCTCCATTCTATGACTTCACACACCTCCATTCTGTGATTTCACACACCTCCATTCTGAGTTCAAACACCTCCGTTCTGTGACTTAACACACCTCCATTCTGTGACTTCACACACCACCATTCTGAGTTCACACACCTCCATTCTGTGACTTCACACACCTCCATTCTGACTTCAAACAGCTCCATTCTATGACTTCACACACCTCCATTCTTTGCCTTCACACACCTCCATTCTATGACTTAACACACCTTCATTCTTACTTCACAAACATCCATTATATGACTTCACACACCTCCATTCTATGACTTCACACACCTCCATTCTATGAATTCATAAACCTCCATTCTGTGACTTCACACACCTCAATTCTGTGACTTCACACACCTCCACTATGACTTCACACACATTCATTCTATGACTTCACACACCTCCATTCTATGACTTCACACACCTTCATTCTGTGACTTCACACACCTCCATTCTGTGACTTCACACAACTCAAATCTGACTTCACACAGCTCCATTCTATGACTTCACACACCTCCACTCTGTGACTTCACACACCTCCATTCTATGACTTCATACACCTCCATTGTGACTTCACACACCTCCATTCTATGACTTCACACACCTCCATTCTGACTTCACACACCTCCATTCTGACTTCACAAACATCAATTCTTTGACTTCACACACCTCCATTCTATGACTTCACACACCTCCATTCTATGACTTCACACCTCCTTTCTATGACTTCACAAACCCCCATTCTGACTTCACACACCTCCATTTTGACTTCACAAACATCAGTTCTGTGACTTCACACACCTCCATTCTATGACTTCACACACCTCCATTCTATGACTTCACACACATCCATTCTATGACTTCACACTCTTCCATTCTTTGACTTCACACACCTCCATTTTTTGACTTCACACATCTCCATTGTGAGTTCACACACCTCCATTCTTTGACTTCACACACCTCCATTCTGACTTCACACAGCTCCATTCTATGACTTCACACACCTCCATTCTGTGCCTTCACACATCTCCATTTTATGACTTAACACACCTTCATTCTTACTTCACAAACATTCATTCTATGACTTCACACACCTCCATTCTATGACTTCACACACCTCCATTCTATGACTTTACACACCTCCATTCTGTGACTTCACACACCTTCATTCTGTGACTTCACACACCTACATTATGACTTCACACACCTCCATTCTATGACTTCACACACCTCCTTTCTGACTTCACACACCTCCACTCTATGACTTCCACACCTCCATTCTGTGACTTCACACACCACCATTCTATGACTTCACAGACCTCCATTCTGTGACTTCACACACCTTTATTGTTTGACTTCACACACCTCCATTTTGGGACTTCACACACCTCCATTATGAGGTCACACACCTCCATTCTGTGACTTCACACACCTCCATTCTCTGACTTCACACACCAACATTCTATGACTTCACATACCTCCATTGTGACTTCACACACCTCCATTCTATGAGTTCACACGCCTCCATTCTGACTTCACACACCTCCATTCTATGACTTCACACACCTCCATTCTGACTTCACACACCTCCATTCTATGACTTCACACAACTCCATTCTGACTTCACACACCTCCATTCTGTGACTTCACACACCTCCATTCTTTGACTTCACACACCTCCATTCTATGAGTTCACACACCTCCATTTGTGACTCTACACACCACATTTTTGACTTCACACACCTCCATTCTGTGATTTCACACACCTCCATTCTGTGACTTCACACACCTTTATTGTTTGACTTCACACACCTCCATTCTTTCACTTCACACACCGCCTTTCCATGACTTTACACACCTCCATTCTATGAGTTCACACACCACCATTCTATGAGTTCCCACACCTCCATTTTGACTTCACAAACCTCCATTCTATGACTTCACACACGTTCATTCTTACTTCAGAAACATCCATTATATGACTTCACGCACTTCCATTCTATGACTTCACAAATCTCCGTTCTGTGATTTCACACACCTCCATTCTGAGTTCACACACCTCCATTCTCTGAGTTCACACACCTCCATTCTGTGACTTAACACACCACCATTCTATGACTTCACAGACCTCCATTCTGTGACTTCACACACCTTTATTGTTTGACTTCACACACCTCCATTCTGTGACTTCACACACCTCCATTCTGTGACGTCACACACCTCCATTCTGTGACTACACACATCTCCATTCTGTGACTTCACACACCTCCATTCTATGACTTCACACACCTCCATTCTGTGACTTCACACACCTACATTCTCTGACTTCACACATCTCAATTCTGTGACTTCACACACCTACATTATGACTTCACACACCTCCATTCTATGACTTCACACACCTCCATTCTATGACTTCACACACCTCCATTCTGTGACTTCACACACCTCCAATCTGACTTCACACAGCTCCATTCTATGACTTCACACACCTGCATTCTATGACTTCACACACACCCATTGTGCGACTTCACACACCTCCATTCTGTGACTTCACACACCTCCATTCTGTTACTTCACACACCTCCATTCTGAGTTCACACACCTCCATTTTGTGATTTCACACACCTCCATTCTGTGACTTCACACACCTCCATTCTATGACTTCACACACCTAAATTCTATGACTTCACAAACCTCCATTCTATGACTTCACACACCTCCATTCTGTGACTTCACACACCTGCATTCTATGACTTCACACACCTCCATTCTGTGACTTCACACACCTGCATTCTATGACCTCACACACCTCTATTCTATGACTTCGCACACCTGCATTGTGACTTCACACACCTCCATTCTATGAGTTCACACACCGCCATTCTGACTTCACTCACCTCCATTCTATGACTTCACACAGCTCCATTCTGACTTCACACAGCTCCATTCTATGACTTCTCACACATCTATTCTGACTTCACACACCTCCATTCTGATTTCACACACCTCCATTCTCTGACGTCAAACACCTCCATTCTGTGACTTCACACACCTCCATTCTATGACTTCACACACCTCCATTCTATGACTTCACACACCCCCTTTGTGCGACTTCACACACCTCCATTCTATGACTTCACACACCTCCATTCTGTTACTTCACACACCTCCATTCTGAGTTCACACACCTCCATTTTGTGATTTCACACACCTCCATTCTGTGACTTCACACACCTCCATTCTATGACTTCACACACCTAAATTCTATGACTTCACAAACCTCCATTCTATGACTTCACACACCTCCATTCTGTGACTTCACACACCTGCATTCTATGACTTCACACACCTCCATTCTGTGACTTCACACACCTGCATTCTATGGCGTCACACACCTCCATTCTATGACTTCGCACACCTGCATTGTGACTTCACACACCTCCATTCTCTGAGTTCACACACCTCCATTCTGACTTCACACACCTCCATTCTATGACTTCACACACCTCCATTCTGACTTCACACACCTCCATTCAATGACTTCACACAACTCCATCTGACTTCACACACCTCCATTCCATGACTTCACACACCTCCATTCGATGAATTCACACACCTCCATTCTTTGTCTTCATGCACCTCCATTCTATGAGTTCACACACCTCCATACTTTGACTTCACACACCTTTATTGTTTGTCTTCACACACCTCCTTCCTTTGACTTCACACACCTATATTCCATGACTTCACACACCTCCATTCTATGAGTTCACACACCTCCATTCTATGAGTTCACACACCTCCATTTTGTCTTCACACACCTCCATTCTTTGACTTCATACACTTTCATTCTCACTTCAGAAACATCCATTCTATGACTTCACGCACCTCCATTCTATGACTTCACAAACCTCCGTTCTGAGACCACACACCTCCATTCTGAGTTCCCACACCTCCATTCTGTGACTTCAGCCACCTCCATCCTGACTTCACACACCTCCATTCTGACTTCACAAACCTCAATTCTTTGACTTCACACACCTCCATTCTATGATTTCACATATTTCCATTCTATGAATTCACACACCTCCATTCTATGACTTCACACACCTCATTTCTGAGTTGACACACCTCCATTCTGTGATTTCACACACCTCCAATTTGACTTCACACACCCCCATTCTATGACTTCACAGAGCCTCATTGTGACTTTACACACTCCATTCTATGAGTTCACACACCTCCGTTCTGACTTCACACACCTCCATTCTATGACTTCACACAGCTGCATTCCGACTTCAGACACCTCCATTTGTGACTTCACACACCACAATTTTGACTTCAAACACCTTCATTCTGTGACTTCACACACCTCCATTCTGTGACTTCACACACCACCATTGTTTGACTTCACACACCTATATTCTTGGACTTCACATACCTCCATTCCATGACTTCACACATCTCCATTTTATGAGTTCACATACCCCCATTTTGACTTCACACACCTCCATTCTATGACTTCACACACCTTCATTCTACTTCAGAAACATCCATTCTATGACTTCACACAACTCCATTCTATGACTTCACACACCTCCATTCTATGACTTCACACAATTCCATTCTATGACTTCACACACCTCCATTCTTTGACTTCACACACGTCCATTGTGAGTTGACACACCTCCATTCTGTGACTTCAAACACCTCCATTCTCTGACTTCACACACCTCCATTCTGTGACTTCACACACCTCCATTCTATGATTTCTCACACCTCCATTCTATTAATTCACACACCTCCATTCTGTGACTTCACACAACTCCATTCTATGACTTCCCTCACCTCCATTCTGTGACTTCACACACCTCCATTCTGAGTTCACAAACCTCAATTCTGTGACTAAACGGACCTCCATTCTGTGACTTCACACACCTCCGTTCTGACTTCACACACCTCCATTCTATGACTTCACACACCTCCATTCTGTGACTTCACACACCTCATTTCTGTGACTTCACACACCTCCAGTATGACTTCACACACCTCCATTCTATGACTTCACACACTTCCATTCTATGACTTCACACACCTAGATTCTGTGACTTCACACACCTCCGTTCTGAGTTCACACACCTCAATTCTGTGACTTCACACACCTCCATTCTGACTTCACCCAGCTCCATTCAATGACTTCACACACCTCCATTCTGTGACTTCGCACACCTCCAATCTGACTTCCCACAGCTCCACTCTATGTCATCCCACGCCTCCATTCTATGATTTCACACACCTCCATTCTATGACTTCACACACCTCCATTCTGTGATTTCACACACCTCCATTCTGAGTTCAAACACCTCCGTTCTGTGACTTAACACACCTCCATTCTGTGACTTCACACACCACCATTCTGAGTTCACACACCTCCATTCTGTGACTTCACACACCTCCATTCTGACTTCAAACAGCTCCATTCTATGACTTCACACACCTCCATTCTTTGCCTTCACACACCTCCATTCTATGACTTAACACACCTTCATTCTTACTTCACAAACATCCATTATATGACTTCACACACCTCCATTCTATGACTTCACACACCTCCATTCTATGAATTCATAAACCTCCATTCTGTGACTTCACACACCTCAATTCTGTGACTTCACACACCTCCACTATGACTTCACACACATTCATTCTATGACTTCACACACCTCCATTCTATGACTTCACACACCTTCATTCTGTGACTTCACACACCTCCATTCTGTGACTTCACACAACTCAAATCTGACTTCACACAGCTCCATTCTATGACTTCACACACCTCCACTCTGTGACTTCACACACCTCCATTCTATGACTTCATACACCTCCATTGTGACTTCACACACCTCCATTCTATGACTTCACACACCTCCATTCTGACTTCACACACCTCCATTCTGACTTCACAAACATCAATTCTTTGACTTCACACACCTCCATTCTATGACTTCACACACCTCCATTCTATGACTTCACACCTCCTTTCTATGACTTCACAAACCCCCATTCTGACTTCACACACCTCCATTTTGACTTCACAAACATCAGTTCTGTGACTTCACACACCTCCATTCTATGACTTCACACACCTCCATTCTATGACTTCACACACATCCATTCTATGACTTCACACTCTTCCATTCTTTGACTTCACACACCTCCATTTTTTGACTTCACACATCTCCATTGTGAGTTCACACACCTCCATTCTTTGACTTCACACACCTCCATTCTGACTTCACACAGCTCCATTCTATGACTTCACACACCTCCATTCTGTGCCTTCACACATCTCCATTTTATGACTTAACACACCTTCATTCTTACTTCACAAACATTCATTCTATGACTTCACACACCTCCATTCTATGACTTCACACACCTCTATTCTATGACTTTACACACCTCCATTCTGTGACTTCACACACCTTCATTCTGTGACTTCACACACCTACATTATGACTTCACA
Organism: Megascapheus bottae; assembly: GCA_024803745.1. NCBI lineage: Eukaryota > Metazoa > Chordata > Mammalia > Rodentia > Geomyidae > Megascapheus > Megascapheus bottae. The sequence goes on along the minus strand of JANJXV010001040.1, from coordinate 190,306 downwards.
CACCTCCATTCTATGACTTCACACACCTCCTTTCTGACTTCACACACCTCCACTCTATGACTTCCACACCTCCATTCTGTGACTTCACACACCACCATTCTATGACTTCACAGACCTCCATTCTGTGACTTCACACACCTTTATTGTTTGACTTCACACACCTCCATTCTGGGACTTCACACACCTCCATTATGAGGTCACACACCTCCATTCTGTGACTTCACACACCTCCATTCTCTGACTTCACAAACCAACATTCTATGACTTCACATACCTCCATTGTGACTTCACACACCTCCATTCTATGAGTTCACACGCCTCCATTCTGACTTCACACACCTCCATTCTATGACTTCACACACCTCCATTCTGACTTCACACACCTCCATTCTATGACTTCACACAACTCCATTCTGACTTCACACACCTCCATTCTGTGACTTCACACACCTCCATTCTTTGACTTCACACACCTCCATTCTATGAGTTCACACACCTCCATTTGTGACTCTACACAACACATTTTTGACTTCACACACCTCCATTCTGTGATTTCACACACCTCCATTCTGTGACTTCACACACCTTTATTGTTTGACTTCACACACCTCCATTCTTTCACTTCACACACCGCCTTTCCATGACTTTACACACCTCCATTCTATGAGTTCACACACCACCATTCTATGAGTTCCCACACCTCCATTTTGACTTCACAAACCTCCATTCTATGACTTCACACACGTTCATTCTTACTTCAGAAACATCCATTATATGACTTCACGCACTTCCATTCTATGACTTCACAAATCTCCGTTCTGTGATTTCACACACCTCCATTCTGAGTTCACACACCTCCATTCTCTGAGTTCACACACCTCCATTCTGTGACTTAACACACCACCATTCTATGACTTCACAGACCTCCATTCTGTGACTTCACACACCTTTATTGTTTGACTTCACACACCTCCATTCTGTGACTTCACACACCTCCATTCTGTGACGTCACACACCTCCATTCTGTGACTACACACATCTCCATTCTGTGACTTCACACACCTCCATTCTATGAATTCATAAACCTCCATTCTGTGACTTCACACACCTCAATTCTGTGACTTCACACACCTCCACTATGACTTCACACACATTCATTCTATGACTTCACACACCTCCATTCTATGACTTCACACACCTTCATTCTGTGACTTCACACACCTCCATTCTGTGACTTCACACAACTCAAATCTGACTTCACACAGCTCCATTCTATGACTTCACACACCTCCACTCTGTGACTTCACACACCTCCATTCTATGACTTCATACACCTCCATTGTGACTTCACACACCTCCATTCTATGACTTCACACACCTCCATTCTGACTTCACACACCTCCATTCTGACTTCACAAACATCAATTCTTTGACTTCACACACCTCCATTCTATGACTTCACACACCTCCATTCTATGACTTCACACCTCCTTTCTATGACTTCACAAACCCCCATTCTGACTTCACACACCTCCATTTTGACTTCACAAACATCAGTTCTGTGACTTCACACACCTCCATTCTATGACTTCACACACCTCCATTCTATGACTTCACACACATCCATTCTATGACTTCACACTCTTCCATTCTTTGACTTCACACACCTCCATTTTTTGACTTCACACATCTCCATTGTGAGTTCACACACCTCCATTCTTTGACTTCACACACCTCCATTCTGACTTCACACAGCTCCATTCTATGACTTCACACACCTCCATTCTGTGCCTTCACACATCTCCATTTTATGACTTAACACACCTTCATTCTTACTTCACAAACATTCATTCTATGACTTCACACACCTCCATTCTATGACTTCACACACCTCCATTCTATGACTTTACACACCTCCATTCTGTGACTTCACACACCTTCATTCTGTGACTTCACACACCTACATTATGACTTCACACACCTCCATTCTATGACTTCACACACCTCCTTTCTGACTTCACACACCTCCACTCTATGACTTCCACACCTCCATTCTGTGACTTCACACACCACCATTCTATGACTTCACAGACCTCCATTCTGTGACTTCACACACCTTTATTGTTTGACTTCACACACCTCCATTCTGGGACTTCACACACCTCCATTATGAGGTCACACACCTCCATTCTGTGACTTCACACACCTCCATTCTCTGACTTCACACACCAACATTCTATGACTTCACATACCTCCATTGTGACTTCACACACCTCCATTCTATGAGTTCACACGCCTCCATTCTGACTTCACACACCTCCATTCTATGACTTCACACACCTCCATTCTGACTTCACACACCTCCATTCTATGACTTCAAACAACTCCATTCTGACTTCACACACCTCCATTCTGTGACTTCACACACCTCCATTCTTTGACTTCACACACCTCCATTCTATGAGTTCACACACCTCCATTTGTGACTCTACACACCACATTTTTGACTTCACACACCTCCATTCTGTGATTTCACACACCTCCATTCTGTGACTTCACACACCTTTATTGTTTGACTTCACACACCTCCATTCTTTCACTTCACACACCGCCTTTCCATGACTTTACACACCTCCATTCTATGAGTTCACACACCACCATTCTATGAGTTCCCACACCTCCATTTTGACTTCACAAACCTCCATTCTATGACTTCACACACGTTCATTCTTACTTCAGAAACATCCATTATATGACTTCACGCACTTCCATTCTATGACTTCACAAATCTCCGTTCTGTGATTTCACACACCTCCATTCTGAGTTCACACACCTCCATTCTCTGAGTTCACACACCTCCATTCTGTGACTTAACACACCACCATTCTATGACTTCACAGACCTCCATTCTGTGACTTCACACACCTTTATTGTTTGACTTCACACACCTCCATTCTGTGACTTCACACACCTCCATTCTGTGACGTCACACACCTCCATTCTGTGACTACACACATCTCCATTCTGTGACTTCACACACCTCCATTCTATGACTTCACACACCTCCATTCTGTGACTTCACACACCTACATTCTCTGACTTCACACATCTCAATTCTGTGACTTCACACACCTACATTATGACTTCACACACCTCCATTCTATGACTTCACACACCTCCATTCTATGACTTCACACACCTCCATTCTGTGATTTCACACACCTCCATTCTGAGTTCACACACCTCCATTCTGTGACTTCACACACGTCCAATCTGACTTCACACAGCTCCATTCTATGACTTCACACACCTCCATTCTGTGACTTCGCACACCTCCATTCTATGACTTCACACACCTCCATTGTGACTTCACACACCTCCATTCTATGAGTTCACACACCTCCATTCTGACTTCACACACATCCAACCTATGGCTTCACACACCTCCATTCTGACTTCACACACCTCCATTGTATGACTTCACACAAGTCCATTCTCACTTCACACACCTCCATTCTATGACTTCACACACCTCCATTCTGACTTCACACACCTCCATTCTATGACTTCACACACCTCCATTCTGTGACTTCACACACCTCCATTCTGAGTTCACAAACCTCCATTCCATGACTTCACACACCTCCGTTGTGACTTCACACACCTCCATTCTATGAGTTCACACACCTCCATTCTGACTTCACACACCTCCATTCTATGACTTCACACACCTCCATTCTGACTTCACACACCTCCATTCTATGAGTTCACACAACTCCATTCTGACTTCACACACCTCCATTCTGTGACTTCACACACCTCTATTCCATGACTTCCCACACTTCCATTCGATGACTTCACACACCTCCATTCTTTGACTTCACACACCTCCATTCTATGAGTTCACACACCTCCATTTGTGACTCTACACACCACCTTTTTGACTTCACAAACCTCCATTCTGTGATTTCACACACCTCCATTCTGTGACTTCACACACCTTTATTGTTTGACTTCACACACCTCCATTCTTTGACTTCACACACCTCCATTCCATGACTTCACACACCTCTATTCTGTGACTTCACACACCTCAATTCTGTGACTTCACACACCTCCATTATGACTTCACACACCTCCATTCTATGACTTCACACACCTCCATTCTATGACTTCACACCTCCATTCTGTGATTTCACACACCTCCATTCTGAGTTCACACAACTCCATTCTGTGACTTCACACACCTCCAATCTGACTTCACACAGCTCCATTCTATGACTTCACACACCTCCATACTGTGACTTCACACACCTCCATTCTATGATTTCACACACCTCCCTTGTGACTTCACACACCTCCATTCTATGACTTCACACAACTCCATTCTGACTTCACACACCTCTATTCTGTGACTTCACACACCTCCATTCCATGACTTCACACACCTCCATTCTATGACTTCACACAACTCCATTCTGACTTCACACACCTCTATTCTGTGACTTCACACACCTCCATTCTATGATTTCACACACCTCCCTTGTGACTTCACACACCTCCATTCGATGACTTCACACACCTCCATTCTATGTTTTCACACACCTCCCTTGTGACTTCACACACCTCCATTCTATGACTTCACACAACTCCATTCTGACTTCACACACCTCCATTCTGTGACTTCACACACCTCCATTCCATGACTTCATACACCTCCATTCCGTGATTTCACACACCTCCATTCTGTGACTTCACACACCTTTATTGTTTGACTTCACACAATGCATTCTTTGACTTCACACACCTTTATTCCATGACTTCACACACCTCCATTCTATGAGTTCTCAGACCTTCATTCTATGAGTTCACACACCTCCATTTTGACTTCATACACCTCCATTCTATGACTTCACACACATTCATTCTTATTCAGAAACATCCATTCTATGACTTCACACACCTCCATTCTATGACTTCACACACCTCCATTCTGTGACTTCACACACCTCCATTCCATGACTTCACACACCTCCATTCTTTGACTTCACACACCTCCATTCTATGAGTTCACACACCTCCATTTGTGACTCTACACACCACATTTTGGACTTCACACACCTCCATTCTGTGATTTCACACACCTCCATTCTGTGACTTCACACACCTTTATTGTTTGACTTCACACACCTCCATTCTTTGACTTCACACACCTCCATTGTATGACTTCACACACCTCCATTCTATGACTTCACAAACCTCCATTCTATGAGTTCACACACCTCCATTTTGACTTCACACACCTCCATTCTGTGACTTCACACACCTCCATTCTGTGACTTCACACACCTCCATTCTATGACTTCACACACCTACATTCTGTGACTTCACACACCTCCATTCTGTTCCTTCACACACCTCCATTTTGACTTCACACACTTCCATTCTTTGAATTCACACACCTCCATTCTGTGACTTCACACACATTAACATTGTTTGACTTCACACACCTGTATTTTTGGACTTGACACACCTCCATTCCATGACTTCACACATGTCCATTTTATGAGTTCCCACACCTCCATTTTGACTTCACACACCTCCATTCTATGACTTCACACACCTTCATTATACTTCAGAAAAATCCGTTCTATGACTTCACACACCTCCATTCTATGACTTCACAAACCTCCATTCTGTGACTTCACACACCTCCATTCTGAGTTCACACACCTCAATTCTGTGACTTCACACACCTCAATTCTGGATTCACACACCTCCATTCTATGACTTCACACACCTCCATTCTGTGACTTCACACCCCTCCATTCTATGACTTCACACACCTACATTCTATGACTTCACAAACCTCCATTCTGTGACTTCACACACCTCCATTCTGAGTTCACACACCTCAATTCTGTGACTTCAAACAGCTCAATTCTATGACTTCACACACCTCCATTCTATGACTTTAAACTCGTCCATTCAGTGACTTCACACACCTCCATTCTATGACTTTACCCACCTCCATTCTATGACTTCACACACCTCCACTCTCCGACTTCACACCCCTCTAATTTGATTTCTCATACCTCCATTCTATGACTTCATAAACTTCCCTTCGTTGACTTCACAATACTCCATTCTATGACTTCACACATCTACATTCTGTGACTTCACACACCTCAATTCTGACTCACACAACTCCATTCTGTGACTTCACAAAACTCCATTCTATGATTTCACATATCTCCATATTATGACTTCACACACCTCCATCTATGACTTCACACACCTCCATTATGAGTTCACACACCTCCATTCTGTGACTTTACACACCTCCATTCTATGACTTCACACCTCCATTCTATGACTTCACTCACCTCCATTCTATGACTTCACACACCTCCATTCTGTGTTGACACACCTCCATTCTTTGACTTCACCCACCTCCATTCTATGACTTCACACACCTCCATTCTCCGACTTCACACCCCTCTAATTTGATTTCTCATACCTCCATTCTATGACTTCAAAAACCTCCCTTCGATGACTTCACAATACTCCATTCTATGACTTCACACACCTCTATTCTATGACTTCACAGACCTCGAATCTGTGACTTCACTCACCTCCACTCTATGACTTCACACTTCTCCATTCTATGACTTCCCACACCTAAGTTCTATGACTTCACCCACCTCCATTCTATGACTTCACACCTCCATTCTGACTTCACACACCTCCACTCTATGACTTCACACACCTCCATTCTGACTTCACACACCTTCATTCTGTGACTTCACACACCTCCATTCTATGATTTCACATACCTCCATTCTGTGACCTCACACACCTCCATTCTATGACTTCACACACCTCCATTCTGTGATGTCACACACCTCCATTCTGAGTTCACACACCTCCATTCTGTGACTTCTCACACCTCGATTCTGTGACTTCACACACCTCCAATCTCTGACTTCACACACTTCCATTCTATGACTTCACACACCTCCATTCTGTGACTTCACACACCTCCATTCTATAACCTCACACACCCTCATTCTATGATTTCACACACCTCCATTCTATGACTTCACACATCCATTTTGATTTCAAACACCTCCAATATAAACCTTCAAACACCTCAATTCTGTGACTTCACACACCACCATTCTATGACTTCATACCGTCCATTCTGTGACTTCACACACCTCCATTCTATGACTTCACACACTTCCATTCTATGACTTCACACACTTCCATTTTGTGACTTTACACACCTCCATTCTGGGTTCACACACCTCCATTCTGTGACTTCCCACACCTCCATTCTGTGACTTCACACACCTCCATTCTATGACTTCACACACCTTCATTCTTACTTCACAAACACCCATTCTATGACTTCACACACCTCCATTCTATGACTTCACACACTCCATTCTATGAGTTCACACAGCTCCGTTCTGACTTCACACACCTCCATTCTATGACTTCACACAGCTGCATTCCGACTTCAGACACCTCCATTTGTGACTTCACACACCACAATTTTGACTTCAAACACCTTCATTCTGTGACTTCACAAACCTCCATTCTATGATTTCACACACTTCCATTCTATGAATTCACACACCTCCATTCTATGACTTCACACACCTCATTTCTGAGTTGACACACCTACATTCTGTGATTTCACACACCTCCAATTTGACTTCACACACCCCCATTCTATGACTTCACACAGCCTCATTGTGACTTCACACACTCCATTCTATGAGTTCACACACCTCCGTTTTGACTTCACACACCTCCATTCTATGACTTCACACAGCTGCATTCCGACTTCAGACACCTCCATTTGTGACTTCACACACCACAATTTTGACTTCAAACACCTTCATTCTGTGACTTCACACACCTCCATTCTATGATTTCACACACTTCCATTCTATGAATTCACACACCTCCATTCTATGACTTCACACACCTCATTTCTGTGTTGACACACCTCCATTCTGTGATTTCACACACCTCCAATTTGACTTCACACACCCCCATTCTATGACTTCACACAGCCTCATTGTGACTTCACACACTCCATTCTATGAGTTCACACACCTCCATTCTGACTTCACACTCCTCCATTCTATGACTTCACACAGCTGCATTCCGACTTCAGACACCTCCATTTGTGACTTCACACACCACAATTTTGACTTCAAACACCTTCATTCTGTGAGTTCACACACCTCCATTCTGTGACTTCACTCACCACCGTTGTTTGACTTCACACACCTATATTCTTGGACTTCACACACCTCCATTCCATGACTTCACACATCTCCATTTTATGAGTTCACATACCCCCATTTTGACTTCACACACCTCCATTCTATGACTTCACACACCTTAATTCTACTTCAGAAACATCCATTCTATGACTTCACACACCTCCATTCTATGACTTCACACACCTCCTTTCTGAGTTGACACACCTCCATTCTATGACTTCACACACCTCCAATCTGACTTCACACACCTCCATTTTATGACTTCACACACTTCCATTCTGTGACTTCAAAAACCTCCATTCTATGACTTCACACACCTCCATTGTGACTTCACACACCATCATTCTATGAGTTCACACACCGCCATTCTGACTTCACTCACCTCCATTCTATGACTTCACACAGCTCCATTCTGACTTCACACAGCTCCATTCTATGACTTCGCACACATCTATTCTGACTTCACACACCTCCATTCTGTGACTTCACACACCTCCATTCTGATTTCACACACCTCCATTCTCTGACGTCAAACACCACCATTCTATGACTTCACACACCTCCATTCTATGACTTCACACACCTGCATTCTATGACTTCACACACCCCCATTGTGCGACTTCACACACCTCCATTCTATGACTTCACACACCTCCATTCTGTTACTTCACACACCTCCATTCTGAGTTCACACACCTCCATTTTGTGATTTCACAAACCTCCATTCTGTGACTTCACACACCTCCATTCTATGACTTCACACACCTAAATTCTATGACTTCACAAATCTCCATTCTATGAGTTCACACACCTCCATTCTGTGACTTCACACACCTCCATTCTATGACTTCACACACCTCCATTCTGTGACTTCACACACCTGCATTCTATGACCTCACACACCTCCATTCTATGACTTCCCACACCTGCATTGTGACTTCACACACCTCCATTCTATGAGTTCACACACCGCCATTCTGACTTCACTCACCTCCATTCTATGACTTCACACAGCTCCATTCTGACTTCACACAGCTCCATTCTATGACTTCGCACACATCTATTCTGACTTCACACACCTCCATTCTGTGACTTCACACACCTCCATTCTGATTTCACACACCTCCATTCTGTGACGTCAAACACCTCCATTCTGTGACTTCACACACCTCCATTCTATGACTTCACACACCTCCATTCTATGACTTCACACACCCCCTTTGTGCGACTTCACACACCTCCATTCTATGACTTCACACACCTCCATTCTGTTACTTCACACACCTCCATTCTGAGTTCACACACCTCCATTTTGTGATTTCACACACCTCCATTCTGTGACTTCACACACCTCCATTCTATGACTTCACACACCTAAATTCTATGACTTCACACACCTCCATTCTATGACTTCACACACCTCCATTCTGTGACTTCACACACCTGCATTCTATGACGTCACACACCTCCATTCTATGACTTCGCACACCTGCATTGTGACTTCACACACCTCCATTCTCTGAGTTCACACACCTCCATTCTGACTTCACACACCTCCATTCTATGACTTCACACACCTCCATTCTGACTTCACACACCTCCATTCTATGACTTCACACAACTCCATCTGACTTCACACACCTCCATTCCATGACTTCACACACCTCCATTCGATGAATTCACACACCTCCATTCTTTGTCTTCATGCACCTCCATTCTATGAGTTCACACATCTCCATTCTGTGACTTCACACACCTTTATTGTTTGACTTCACACACCTCCTTTGTTTGACTTCACACACCTATATTCCATGACTTCACACACCTCCATTCTATGAGTTCACACACCTCCATTCTATGAGTTCACACACCTCCATTTTGACTTCACACACCTCCATTCTTTGACTTCATACACCTTCATTCTCACTTCAGAAACATCCATTCTATGACTTCACGCACCTCCATTCTATGACTTCACAAACCTCAGTTCTGAGACCACACACCTCCATTCTGAGTTCCCACACCTCCATTCTATGACTTCAGCCACCTCCATCCTGACTTCACACACCTCCATTCTGACTTCACAAACCTCAATTCTTTGACTTCACACACCTCCATTCTATGACTTCACACACCTCATTTCTGAGTTGACACACCTACATTCTGTGATTTCACACACCTCCAATTTGACTTCACACACCCCCATTCTATGACTTCACACAGCCTCATTGTGACTTTACACACTCCATTCTATGAGTTCACACACCTCCGTTCTGACTTCACACACCTCCATTCTATGACTTCACACAGCTGCATTCCGACTTCCGACACCTCCATTTGTGACTTCACACACCACAATTTTGACTTCAAACACCTTCATTCTGTGACTTCACACACCTACATTCTGTGACTTCACACACCACCATTGTTTGATTTCACACACCTATATTCTTGGACTTCACATACCTCCATTCCATGACTTAACACATCTCCATTTTATGAGTTCACATACCCCCATTTTGACTTCACACACCTCCATTCTATGACTTCACACACCTTAATTCTACTTCAGAAACATCCATTCTATGACTTCACACAATTCCATTCTATGACTTCACACACCTCCATTCTATGACTTCACACAATTCCATTCTATGACTTCACACACCTCCATTCTTTGACTTCACACACCTCCATTGTGAGTTCACACACCTCCATTCTATGATTTCTCACACCTCCATTCTATTAATTCACACACCTCCATTCTGTGACTTCACACAACTCCATTCTATGACTTCCCTCACCTCCATTCTGTGACTTCACACACCTCCATTCTGAGTTCACAAACCTCAGTTCTGTGACTAAACGGACCTCCATTCTGTGACTTCACACACCTCCGTTCTGACCTCACACACCTCCATTCTATGACTTCACACACCTCCATTCTGTGACTTCACACACCTCATTTCTGTGACTTCACACACCTCCAGTATGACTTCACACACCTCCATTCTATGACTTCACACACTTCCATTCTATGACTTCACACACCTAGATTCTGTGACTTCACACACCTCCGTTCTGAGTTCACACACCTCAATTCTGTGACTTCACACACCTCCATTCTGACTTCACCCAGCTCCATTCAATGACTTCACACACCTCCATTCTGTGACTTCGCACACCTCCAATATGACTTCCCACAGCTCCACTCTATGCCATCCCACACCTCCATTCTATGATTTCACACACCTCCATTCTATGACTTCACACAGCTCCATTCTGTGATTTCACACACCTCCATTCTGAGTACAAACACCTCCGTTCTGTGACTTAACACACCTCCATTCTGTGACTTCACACACCACCATTCTGAGTTCACACACCTCCATTCTGTGACTTCACACACCTCCATTCTGACTTCAAACAGCTCCATTCTATGACTTCACACACCTCCATTCTTTGCCTTCACACACCTCCATTCTATGTCTTAACACACCTTCATTCTTATTTCACAAACATCCATTATATGACTTCACACACCTCCATTCTATGACTTCACACACCTCCATTCTATGACTTCATAAACTTCCATTCTGTGACTTCACACACCTCAATTCTGTGACTTCACACACCTCCACTATGACTTCACACACATCCATTCTATGATTTCACACACCTCCATTCTATGACTTCACACACCTTCATTCTGTGACTTCACACACCTCCTTTCTGAGTTCACACACCTCCATTCTGTGACTTCACACAACTCAAATCTGACTTCACACAGCTCCATTCTATGACTTCACACACCTCCACTCTGTGACTTCACACACCTCCATTCTATGACTTCATACACCTCCATTGTGACTTCACACACCTCCATTCTGACTTCACACACCTCCATTCTGACTTCACAAACATCAATTCTGTGACTTCACACACCTCCATTCTTTGACTTCACACACCTCCATTCTAAAACTTCACACACCTCCATTCTATGACTTCACACCTCCTTCCTATGACTTCACAAACCCCCATTCTGACTTCACACACCTCCATTCTGACTTCACAAACATCAATTCTGTGACTTCACACACCTCCATTCTATGACTTCACACACCTCCATTCTATGACTTCACACACCTCCATTCTATGACTTCACACTCTTCCATTCTTTGACTTCACACACCTCCATTTATTGACTTCACACATCTCCATTGTGAGTTCACACACCTCCATTCTTTGACTTCACACACCTCCATTCTGACTTCACACAGCTCCATTCTATGACTTCACACACCTCCATTCTGTGCCTTCACACATCTCCATTTTATGACTTAACACACCTTCATTCTTATTTCACAAACATTCATTCTATGACTTCACACACCTCCATTCTATGACTTCACACACCTCCATTCTATGACTTTACACGCCTCCATTCTGTGACTTCACACACTTTCATTCTGTGACTTCACACACCTACATTATGACTTCACACACCTCCATTCTATGACTTCACACACCTCCTTTCTGACTTCACACACCTCCACTCTATGACTTCCACACCTCCATTCTGTGACTTCACACACCACCATTCTATGACTTCACATACCTCCATTGTGACTTCACACACCTCCATTCTATGAGTTCACACGACTCCATTCTGACTTCACACACCTCCATTCTGTGACTTCACACACCTCCATTCTTTGACTTCACACACCTCCATTCTATGAGTTCACACACCTCCATTTGTGACTCTACACACAACATTTTTGACTTCACACACCTCCATTCTGTGATTTCACACACCTCCATTCTGTGACTTCACACACCTTTATTGTTTGACTTCACACACCTCCATTCGTTCACTTCACACACCTCCTTTCCATGACTTCACACACCTCCATTCTATGAGTTCACACACCTCCATTCTATGAGTTCCCACACCTCCATTTTGACTTCACAAACCTCCATTCTATGACTTCACACACGTTCATTCTTACTTCAGAAACATCCATTATATGACTTCACGCACCTCCATTCTATGACTTCACACACCTTTATTGTTTGACTTCACACAATGCATTCTTTGACTTCACACACCTTTATTCCATGACTTCACACGCCTCCATTCTATGAGTTCTCAGACCTTCATTCTATGAGTTCACACACCTCCATTTTGACTTCATACACATCCATTCTATGACTTCACACACATTCATTCTTATTCAGAAACATCCATTCTATGACTTCACACACCTCCATTCTATGACTTCACACACCTCCATTCTGTGACTTCACACACCTCCATTCCATGACTTCACACACCTCCATTCTTTGACTTCACACACCTCCATTCTATGAGTTCACACACCTCCATTTGTGAGTCTACACACCACATTTTCCACTTCACACACCTCCATTCTGTGATTTCACACACCTCCATTCTGTGACTTCACACCCCTTTATTGTTTGACTTCACACACCTCCATTCTTTGACTTCACACACCTCCATTGTATGACTTCACACACCTCCATTCTATGACTTCACAAACCTCCATTCTATGAGTTCACACACCTCCATTTTGACTTCACACACCTCCATTCTGTGACTTCACACACCTCCATTCTGTGACTTCACACACCTCCATTCTATGACTTCACACACCTACATTCTGTGACTTCACACACCTCCATTCTGTTCCTTCACACACCTCCATTTTGACTTCACACACTTCCATTCTTTGAATTCACACACCTCCATTCTGTGACTTCACACACATTAACATTGTTTGACTTCACACACCTCTATTTTTGGACTTCACACACCTCCATTCCATGACTTCACACATCTCCATTTTATGAGATCCCACACCTCCATTTTGACTTCACACACCTCCATTCTATGACTTCACACACCTTCATTCTACTTCAGAAACATCCGTTCTATGACTTCACACACCTCCATTCTATGACTTCACAAACCTCCATTCTGTGACTTCACACACCTCAATTCTGGCTTAACACACCTCCATTCTATGACTTCACACACTTCCATTCTATGACTTCACACACCTCCATTCTGTGACTTCACACAACTCCATTCTATGACTTCACACACCTACATTCTATGACTTCACACATCCATTTTGACTTCACACACCTCCAATATATGACTTCAAACAGCTCAATTCTCTGACTTCACACACCTCCATTCTATGACTTTAAACTCGTCCATTCAGTGACTTCACACACCTCCATTCTATGACTTCACCCACCTCCATTCTATGACTTCACACACCTCCATTCTCCGACTTCACACCCCTCTAATTTGATTTCTCATACCGCCATTCTATGACTTCACAAACCTCCCTTCGTTGACTTCACAATACTCCATTATATGACTTCACACATCTACATTCTGTGACTTCACACACCTCAATTCTGACTCACACAACTCCATTCTGTGACTTCACAAAACTCCATTCTATGATTTCACATATCTCCATATTATGACTTCACACAACTCCATCTATGACTTCACACACCTCCATTATGAGTTCACACACCTCCATTCTGTGACTTCACACACCTCCATTCTATGACTTCACAAACTTCCATTGTGATGTCACACACCTCCATTCTATGAGTTCACACACCTCCATTCTATGACTTCACACATCTAATTTCTATGACTTCACCCACCTCCATTCTATGACTTCACACCTCCATTCTGTCTTCACACACCTCCATTCTGTGACTTCACACACCTCCATTCTATGTCTTCACAAACTTCCATTGTGACGTCACAGACCTCCATTCTATGTGTTCACATACCTCCATTCTATGACTTCACTCACCTCCATTCTATGACTTCACACACCTCCTTTCTGAGTTGACACACCTCCATTCTATGACTTCACACACCTCCAATCTGAATTCACACACCTCCATTCTATGACTTCACCCACCTCCATTCTATGACTTCACACACCTCCATTCTCCGACTTCACATCCCTCTAATTTGATTTCTCATACCTCCATTCTATGACTTCAAAAACCTCCCTTCGGTGAATTCACAATACTCCATTCTATGACTTCACACACCTCTATTCTATGACTTCACAGACCTCGAATCTGTGACTTCACTCACCTCCACTCTATGACTTCACACTTCTCCATTCTATGACTTCCCACACCTAAGTTCTATGACTTCACCCACCTCCATTCTATGACTTCACACCTCCATTCTGACTTCACACACCTCCACTCTATGACTTCACACACCTCCATTCTGACTTCACACACCTTCATTCTGTGACTTCACACACCTCCATTCTATGATTTCACATACCTCCATTCTGTGACCTCACACACCTCCATTCTATGACGTCACACACCTCCATTCTGTGACGTCACACACCTCCATTCTGAGTTCACACACCTCCATTCTGTGACTTCTCACACCTCGATTCTGTGACTTCACACACCTCCAATCTGTGACTTCACACACTTCCATTCTATGACTTCACACACCTCCATTCTATGACTTCACACACCTCCATTCTGTGACTTCACACACCTCCATTCTATAACCTCACACACCCTCATTCTATGATTTCACACACCTCCATTCTATGAATTCACACATCCATTTTGATTTCACACACCTCCAATATAAATCTTCAAACACCTCAATTCTGTGACTTCACACACCTCCATTCTATGACTTCATACCGTCCATTCTGTGACTTCACACACCTCCATTCTATGACTTCACACACTTCCATTCTATGACTTCACACACCTCAATTTTGTGACTTTACACACCTCCATTCTGGGTTCACACACCTCCATTCTGTGACTTCCCACACCTCCATTCTGTGACTTCACACACCTCCATTCTATGACTTCACACACCTTCATTCTTACTTCACAAACACCCATTCTATGACTTCACACACCTCCATTCTATGACTTCACACACCTCCATTCTATGACTTCACACACCTCCATTCTGTGACTTCACACACCTCCATTCTATGACTTCAGACAACTCCATTGTGACTACACACACCAACATTCTATGAGTTCACACGCCTCCATTCTGACTTCACACACCTCCATTCTATGACTTCACACACCTCCATTCTGAATTCACACAGCTCAATTCTGTGACTTCACAAAATTCCATTCTGACTTCACACACCTCCATTGTATGAATTCACACACCTCCATTCTGTAACTTCACACACTTCCATTGTGACGTCACACACCTCCATTCTAGGAGTTCACACACATCCATTCTATGACTTCACATACCTCCATTCTGACTTCACAAACCTCTATTCTATGACTTCGCACGCCTCCATTCTGACATCACACACGTCCAATCTATGACTTCACAGACCTCGAATCTGTGACTTCACTCACCTCCACTCTATGACTTCACACTCCTCCATTCTATGACTTCCCACACCTCCTTTCTATGACTTCACCCACCTTCATTCTATGACTTCACACCTCCATTCTGAATTCACACACTTCCATTCAGTGACTTCACACACCTCCATTCAATGACTTCACACACCTTCATTCTTACTTCAGAAACATCCGTTCTATGACCTCACAAACCTCCATCTATGACTTCACAAACCTCCATTCTGTGAATTCAGACACCTCCATACTGAGGTCACAAAACTCCATTCGGTGACTTAACACACCTCCATTCTGACTTCACACACGTCCATTCTATGACTTCACACACTTCCATTCTATGACTTCACAAACCTCCATTCTGTGACTTCACACACCTCCATTCTGAGTTCACACACCTCCATTCTGTGACTTCACACACCTCCATTCTATGACTTCACACACCTACATTCTATGACTTCACACATCCATTTTGACTTCACACACCTCCAATATATGACTTCAAACAGCTCAATTCTCTGACATCACACACCTCCATTCTATGACTTTAAACTCGTCCATTCAGTGACTTCACACACCTCCATTCTATGACTTCACCCACCTCCATTCTATGACTTCACACACCTCCATTCTCCGACTTCACACCCCTCTAATTTGATTTCTCATACCTCCATTCTATGACTTCACAAACCTCCCTTCGTTGACTTCACAATAGTCCATTCTATGACTTCACACATCTACATTCTATGACTTCACACACCTCAATTCTGACTCACACAACTCCATTCTGTGACTTCACAAAACTCCATTCTATGATTTCACATATCCCCATATTATGACTTCACACACCTCCATCTATGACTTCACACACCTCCATTATGAGTTCACACACCTCCATTCTGTGACTTCACACACCTCCATTCTATGACTTCACAAACTTCCATTGTGATGTCACACACCTCCATTCTATGAGTTCACACACCTCCATTCTATGACTTCACACACCTAATTTCTATGACTTCACCCAGGTCCATTCTATGACTTCACCCCTCCATTCTGTCTTCACACACCTCCATTCTGTGACTTCACACACCTCCATTCTATGACTTCACAAACTTCCACTGTGACGTCACAGACCTCCATTCTATGTGTTCACACACCTCCATTCTATGACTTCACTCACCTCCATTCTATGACTTCACACACCTCCTTTCTGAGTTGACACACCTCCATTCTATGACTTCACACACCTCCAATCTGAATTCACACACCTCCATTCTATGACTTCACCCACCTCCATTCTATGACTTCACACACCTCCATTCTCCGACTTCACACCCCTCTAATTTGATTTCTCATACCTCCATACTATGACTTCAAAAACCTCCCTTCGGTGACTTCACAATACTCCATTCTATGACTTCACACACCTCCATTCTATGACTTCACAGACCTCGAATCTGTGACTTCACTCACCTCCACTCTATGACTTCACACTTCTCCATTCTATGACTTCCCACACCTAAGTTCTATGACTTCACCCACCTCCATTCTATGACTTCACACCTCCATTCTGACTTCACACACTTCCACTCTATGACTTCACACACCTCCATTCTGACTTCACCCACCTTCATTCTGTGACTTCACACACCTCCATTCTATGATTTCACATACCTCCATTCTGTGACCTCACACACCTCCATTCTATGACTTCACACACCTCCATTCTGTGACGTCACACACCTCCATTGTGAGTTCACACACCTCCATTCTCTGACTTCTCACACCTCGATTCTGTGACTTCACACCTCCAATCTGTGACTTCACAAACTTCCATTCTATGACTTCACACACCTCCATTCTATGACTTCACACACCTCCATTATGTGACTTCACACACCTCCATTCTATAACCTCACACACCCTCATTCTATGATTTCACACACCTCCATTCTATGAATTCACACATCCATTTTGATTTCACACACCTCCAATATATGTCTTGAAACACCTCAATTCTGTGACTTCACACACCTCCATTCCATGACTTCATACCGTCCATTCTGTGACTTCACACACCTCCATTCTATGACTTCACACACTTCCACTCTATGACTTCACACACCTCCATTTTGTGACTTTACACACCTCCATTCTGGGTTCACACACCTCCATTCTGTGACTTCCAACTCCTGCAATCTGTGACTTCCCACACCTCCATTCTGTGACTTCACACACCTCCATTCTATGACTTCACACACCTTCATTCTTACTTCACAAACACCCAATCTATGACTTCACACACCTCCATTCTATGACTTCACACACCTCCATTCTGTGACTTCACACACCTCTATTCTATGACTTCACACACCTCCATTGTGACTACACACACCAACATTCTATGAGTTCACACGCCTCCATTCTGACTTCACACACCTCCATTCTATGACTTCACACACCTCCATTCTGAATTCACACAGCTCAATTCTGTGACTTCACAAAATTCCATTCTGACTTCACACACCTCCATTGTATGAATTCACACACCTCCATTCTGTAACTTCACACACTTCCATTGTGACGTTACACACCTCCATTCTGTGAGTTCACACACATCCATTCTATGACTTCACACACCTCCATTCTGACTTCACAAACCTCTATTCTATGACTTCGCACACCTCCATTCTGACATCACACACGTCCAATCTATGACTTCACAGACCTCGAATCTGTGATTTTACTCACCTCCACTCTATGACTTCACACTCCTCCATTCTATGACTTCCCACACCTCCTTTCTATGACTTCGCCCACCTTCATTCTATGACTTCACACACCCATTCTGAATTCACACACTTCCATTCAGTGACTTCACACACGTCCATTCAATGACTTCACACACCTTCATTTTTACTTCAGAAACATCAGTTCTATGACCTCACACACCTCCATCTATGACTTCACAAACCTCAATTCTGTGAATTCACACACCTCCATACTGAGTTCACAAAACTCCATTCGGTGACTTAACACATCTCCTTTCTGACTTCACACACGTCCATTCTATGACTTCACACACTTCCATTCATGACTTCACAAACCTCCATTCTGTGACTTCACACACCTCCATTCTGTTACTTCACACACCTCCATTCTGTGACTTCACACACCTACATTCTATGACTTCACACATCCATTTTGACTTCACACACCTCCAATATATGACTTCAAACAGCTCAATTCTCTGACTTCACACACCTCCATTTTATGACTTTAAACCCGTCCATTCAGTGACTTCAAACACCTCCATTCTATGACTTCATACACCTCCATTCTATGACTTCACCCACCTCCATTCTATTACTTCACACTCCTCCATTCTCCGACTTCACACCCCTCTAATTTGATTTCTCATACCTCCATTCTATGACTTCACAAACGTCCCTCGGTGACTTCACAATACTCCATTCTATGACTTCACACATCTACATTCTATGACTTCACACACCTCAATTCTGACTCACACAACTCCATTCTGTGACTTCACAAAACTCCATTCTATGATTTCACATATCTCCATACTATGACTTTACACACCTCCATCTATGTCTTCACACACCTCCATTCTGAGTTCACACACCTCAATTCTGTGACTTCACACACATCCATTCTGACTTCACACACCTCCATTGTATGACTTCACACACCTCCATTCTGTGACTTCACACACCTCCATTCTATGACTTCACAAACTTCCATTGTGGCGTCACTCACCTCCATTCTATGAGTTCACACACCACCATTTTATGACTTCACACACCTAATTTCCATGACTTCACCCACCTCCATTCTATGACTTCACACCTCCATTCTGACTTCACACACCTCAATTCTGTGACTTCACACAACTCCATTCTATGACTTCACAAACTACCATTGTGACGTCACACACCTCCATTCTATGAGTTCACACACCTCCATTCTATGACTTCACTCACCTCCATTCTTTGACTTCACACACCTCCTTTCTGAGTTGAAACACCTCCATTCTATGACTTCACCCACCTCCATTCTATGACTTCACACACCTCCATTCTCCGACTTCACACCCCTCTAATTTGATTTCTCATACCTCCATTCTATGACTTCACAAACCTCCCTTCGGTGACTTCACAATACTCCATTCTATGACTTCACACATCTACATTCTATGACTTCACACACCTCAATTCTGACTCACACAACTCCATTCTGTGACTTCACAAAACTCCATCCTATGATTTCACATATCTCCATACTATGACTTCACACACCTCCATCAATTACTTCCCACACCGCCATTCTGAGTTCACACACCTCCATTCTTTGACTCCACATACCTCCATTTTGACTTCACACACCTCCATTGTATGACTTCACACCCACCTCCATTCTGTGACTTCACACACCTCCATTCTATGACTTCACAAACTTCCATTGTGACGTCACACACCTCCATTCTATGAGTTCACACACCCCCATTCTATGACTTCACACACCTCCATTCTGACTTCACACACCTCTATTCTACGACTTCGTACACCTACATTCTGACTTCACACACCTCCATTCTATGACTTCACAGACCTCGAATCTGTGACTTCACTCACCTCCACTCTATGAATTCACACTTCTCCATTCTATGACTTCCCACACCTAATTTCTATGACTTCACCCACCTCCATTCTATGACTTCACACCTCCATTCTGACTTCACACACCTCCATTCTGTGACTTCACACACCTACATTCTATGATTTCACACACCTCCATTCAGTGACTTCACACTCCTCCATTCTATGACTTCACACACCTCCATTCTGTGACTTCACACACCTCCATTCTATGACTTCACACACCTCCATTCTATGACTTCACACACCTATATATTGACTTCACACACCTCCATTCTATGAGTTCACACACCTGCATTGTGACGTCACACACCTCCAGTCTATGACTTCAAACACCTCCATTCTGACCTCACACACCTCCATTCTGACTTCACACACCTAAATTCTGTGACTTCACACACCTCCATTCTATGATTTCACACATCTCCATTCTATGACTTCACTCACCTCCATTCTATGACTTCACACACCTCCATTCTGTGACGTCACACACCTCCATTGTGAGTTCACACACCTCCATTCTCTGACTTCTCACACCTCGATTCTGTGACTTCACACCTCCAATCTGTGACTTCACAAACTTCCATTCTATGACTTCACACACCTCCATTCTATGACTTCACACACCTACATTATGTGACTTCACACACCTCCATTCTATAACCTCACACACCCTCATTCTATGATTTCACACACCTCCATTCTATGAATTCACACATCCATTTTGATTTCACACACCTCCAATATATGTCTTCAAACACCTCAATTCTGTGACTTCACACACCTCCATTCCATGACTTCATACCGTCCATTCTGTGACTTCACACACCTCCATTCTATGACTTCACACACTTCCACTCTATGACTTCACACACCTCCATTTTGTGACTTTACACACCTCCATTCTGGGTTCACACACCTCCATTCTGTGACTTCCAACTCCTGCAATCTGTGACTTCCCACACCTCCATTCTGTGACTTCACACACCTCCATTCTATGACTTCACACACCTTCATTCTTACTTCACAAACACCCAATCTATGACTTCACACACCTCCATTCTATGACTTCACACACCTCCATTCTGTGACTTCACACACCTCTATTCTATGACTTCACACACCTCCATTGTGACTACACACACCAACATTCTATGAGTTCACACGCCTACATTCTGACTTCACACACCTCCATTCTATGACTTCACACACCTCCATTCTGAATTCACACAGCTCAATTCTGTGACTTCACAAAATTCCATTCTGACTTCACACACCTCCATTGTATGAATTCACACACCTCCATTCTGTAACTTCACACACTTCCATTGTGACGTTACACACCTCCATTCTGTGAGTTCACACACATCCATTCTATGACTTCACACACCTCCATTCTGACTTCACAAACCTCTATTCTATGACTTCGCACACCTCCATTCTGACATCACACACGTCCAATCTATGACTTCACAGACCTCGAATCTGTGATTTTACTCACCTCCACTCTATGACTTCACACTCCTCCATTCTATGACTTCCCACACCTCCTTTCTATGACTTCGCCCACCTTCATTCTATGACTTCACACACCCATTCTGAATTCACACACTTCCATTCAGTGACTTCACACACGTCCATTCAATGACTTCACACACCTTCATTTTTACTTCAGAAACATCAGTTCTATGACCTCACACACCTCCATCTATGACTTCACAAACCTCAATTCTGTGAATTCACACACCTCCATACTGAGTTCACAAAACTCCATTCGGTGACTTAACACACCTCGTTTCTGACTTCACACACGTCCATTCTATGACTTCACACACTTCCATTCTATGACTTCACAAACCTCCATTCTGTGACTTCACACACCTCCATTCTGTTACTTCACACACCTCCATTCTGTGACTTCACACACCTACATTCTATGACTTCACACATCCATTTTGACTTCACACACCTCCAATATATGACTTCAAACAGCTCAATTCTCTGACTTCACACACCTCCATTTTATGACTTTAAACCCGTCCATTCAGTGACTTCAAACACCTCCATTCTATGACTTCATACACCTCCATTCTATGACTTCACACTCCTCCATTCTCCGACTTCACACCCCTCTAATTTGATTTCTCATACCTCCATTCTATGACTTCACAAACGTCCCTCGGTGACTTCACAATACTCCATTCTATGACTTCACACATCTACATTCTATGACTTCACACACCTCAATTCTGACTCAGACAACTCCATTCTGTGACTTCACAAAACTCCATTCTATGATTTCACATATCTCCATACTATGACTTTACACACCTCCATCTATGTCTTCACACACCTCCATTCTGAGTTCACACACCTCAATTCTGTGACTTCACACACATCCATTCTGACTTCACACACCTCCATTGTATGACTTCACACACCTCCATTCTGTGACTTCACACACCTCCATTCTATGACTTCACAAACTTCCATTGTGGCGTCACTCACCTCCATTCTATGAGTTCACACACCACCATTTTATGACTTCACACACCTAATTTCCATGACTTCACCCACCTCCATTCTATGACTTCACACCTCCATTCTGACTTCACACACCTCAATTCTGTGACTTCACACAACTCCATTCTATGACTTCACAAACTACCATTGTGACGTCACACACCTCCATTCTATGAGTTCACACACCTCCATTCTATGACTTCACTCACCTCCATTCTTTGACTTCACACACCTCCTTTCTGAGTTGAAACACCTCCATTCTATGACTTCACCCACCTCCATTCTATGACTTCACACACCTCCATTCTCCGACTTCACACCCCTCTAATTTGATTTCTCATACCTCCATTCTATGACTTCACAAACCTCCCTTCGGTGACTTCACAATACTCCATTCTATGACTTCACACATCTACATTCTATGACTTCACACACCTCAATTCTGACTCACACAACTCCATTCTGTGACTTCACAAAACTCCATCCTATGATTTCACATATCTCCATACTATGACTTCACACACCTCCATCAATTACTTCCCACACCGCCATTCTGAGTTCACACACCTCCATTCTTTGACTCCACATACCTCCATTTTGACTTCACACACCTCCATTGTATGACTTCACACCCACCTCCATTCTGTGACTTCACACACCTCCATTCTATGACTTCACAAACTTCCATAGTGACGTCACACACCTCCATTCTATGAGTTCACACACCCCCATTCTATGACTTCACACACCTCCATTCTGACTTCACACACCTCTATTCTACGACTTCGTACACCTACATTCTGACTTCACACACCTCCATTCTATGACTTCACAGACCTCGAATCTGTGACTTCACTCACCTCCACTCTATGACTTCACACTTCTCCATTCTATGACTTCCCACACCTAATTTCTATGACCTCACCCACCTCCATTCTATGACTTCACACCTCCATTCTGACTTCACACACCTCCATTCTGTGACTTCACACACCTCCATTCTATGATTTCACACACCTCCATTCAGTGACTTCACACTCCTCCATTCTATGACTTCACACACCTCCATTCTGTGACTTCACACACCTCCATTCTATGACTTCACACACCTATATTGTGACTTCACACACCTCCATTCTATGAGTTCACACACCTGCATTGTGACTTCACACACCTCCATTCTATGCATTTAAACACCTCCATTCTGACCTCACACACCTCCATTCTGACTTCACACACCTTAATTCTGTGACTTCACACACCTCCATTCTATGATTTCACACACCTCCATTCTATGGCTTCACTCACCTCCATTCTATGACTTCACACACCTCCTTTCTGAGTTGACACACCTCCATCCTATGACGTCACAAACCTCCAATCTGAATTCACACACCCCCATTCTATGACTTCACCCACCTCCATTCTATGACTTCACACACCTCCATTCTCCGACTTCACACCCCTCTAATTTGATTTCTCATACCTCCATTCTATGACTTCACAAACCTCCCTTCGGTGACTTCACAATATTCCATTCTATGACTTCACACATCTACATTCTATGACTTCACACACCTCAATTCTGACTCACACAACTCCATTCTGTGACTTCACAAAACTCCATTCTATGATTTCACATATCTCCATACTATGACTTCACACACCTCCATCTATGACTTCACACACCTCCATTCTGAGTTCACACACCTCCATTCTGTGACTTCACACACCTCCCTTCGGACTTCACACACCTCCATTGTATGACTTCACACACCTCTATTCTGTGAGTTCACACACCTCCATTCAATGACTTCACAAACTTCCATTGTGACGTCACACACCTCCATTCTATGAGTTCACACACCTCCATTCTATGACTTCACACACCTCCATTCTGACTTCACACACCTCTATTCTATGACTTTGAACACCTACATTCTGACTTCACACATATCCATTCTATGACTTCACAGACCTCGAATCTGTGACTTCACTCACCTCCACTCTATGACTTCACACTTCTCCATTCTATGACTTCCCACACCTAATTTCTATGACTTCACCCACCTCCATTCTGACTTCACACCTCCATTCTGACTTCACACACCTCCATTCTATGACTTCACACACCTCCATTCTGACTTCACACACCTCCATTCTGTGACTTCACACACCTCCATTCTATGATTTCACACACTTCCATTCTGTGACTTCACACACCTCCATTCTATGACTTCACACACCTCCATTCTGTGACTTCACACACCTCCAGTCTATGACTTCACACACCTCCATTGTATGACTTCACACACCTACATTTGACTTCACACAACTCCATTTTATGAATTCACACACCTGCATTGTGACTTCACACACCTCCATTCTATGACTTCACACACCTCCATTATAACCTCACAAACCTCCATTCTGACTTCACACACCTAAATTCTGTGACTTCACACACCTCCATTCTATGATTTCACACACCTCCATTCTATGACTTCACTCACCTCCATTCTATGACTTCACACACCTCCTTTCTGAGTTGACACACCTCCATTCTATGACTTCACACACCTCCAATCTGAATTCACACACCTCCATTCTATGAGTTCACACACCTCCATTCTGTGACTTCACACACCTCCATTCTATGAGTTCACACACCTCCATTTTGACTTCACACACCTCCATTCTATAACTTAACACAGCTCCTTTCTGACTTCACACACCTCAATTCTATGACTTTACACACCTCTATTCTGACTTCACACACCTCCATTCTGTGACTTCACAAACCTCCATTCTATGACTTCACACACCTCCACTCTGTGACTTCACACATCTCCAATCTGTGACTTTACACACCTCCATTCTGCGAATTCACACACCTCCATTCTGTGGTTTCACACACCTCCATTCTATGACTGCACACACGTCCATTCTATGACGTCACACACTTCCATTCTATGACTTCACAAACCTCCATTCTGTGACTTCACACACCTCCATTCTGAGTTCACACACCTCCATTCTGTGACTTCACACACCTCCATTCTATGACCTCACACACCCTCATTCTATGATTTCACACACCTCCATTCTATGACTTCACACCTCCATTCTGACTTCACACACCTCCACTCTATGACTTCACACACCACCATTCTGACTTCACACACCTCCATTTTGATTTCACACACCTCCAATATATGTCTTCAAACACCTCAATTCTGTGACTTCTCACACCTCCATTCTATGACTTCATACCGTCCATTCTGTGACTTCACACACCTCCATTCTATAACTTCACACACCTCCATTCTGTGACTTCACACACCTCCATTCTATGACCTCACACACCCTCATTCTATGATTTCACACACCTCCATTCTATGACTTCACACATCCATTTTGATTTCACACACCTCCAATATATGTCTTCAAACACCTCAATTCTGTGACTTCTCACACCTCCATTCTATGACTTCATACCGTCCATTCTGTGACTTCACACACCTCCATTCTATGACTTCACACACTTCCATTCTAGGACTTCACACACGTCCATTTTGTGACTTTACACACCTCCATTCTGGGTTCACACACCTCCATTCTGTGACTTCACACTCCTGCAATCTGTGATTTCCCACACCTCCATTCTGTGACTTCACACACCTCCATTCTATGACTTCACACACCTTCATTCTTACTTCACAAACACCCATTCTATGACTTCACACACCTCCATTGTGACTACACACACCTCCATTCTATGAGTTCACACACCCCCATTCTGACTTCACACAGCTCAATTCTGTGACTTCACAAAATTCCATTCTGACTTCACACACCTCCATTGTATGAATTAACACACCTCCATTCAGTGACTTCACACACTTCCATTGTGACGTCACACACCTCCATTCTATGAGTGCACACACATCCATTCTATGACTTCACACACCTCCATTCTGACTTCACACACCTCTATTCTAC
The DNA here is from genome assembly GCA_024803745.1 of Megascapheus bottae. Lineage (NCBI taxonomy): Eukaryota > Metazoa > Chordata > Mammalia > Rodentia > Geomyidae > Megascapheus > Megascapheus bottae. The sequence continues at coordinate 162,351 of JANJXV010001040.1, read as the reverse complement.
GACTTCGTACACCTACATTCTGACTTCACACACATACATTCTATGACTTCACAGACCTCAAATCTGTGACTTCACTCACCTCCACTCTATGACTTCACACTTCTCCATTCTATGACTTCCCACACCTAAGTTCTATGACTTCACCCACCTCCATTATATGACTTCACACCTCTATTCTGACCTCACACACCTCCATTCTATGACTTCACACACCTCCATTCTGACTTCACACACCTCCATTCTGTGACTTCACACACCTCCATTCTTTGATTTCACACACCTCCATTCTGTGACTTCACACACCTCCATTCTATGACTTCACACACCTCCATTCTGTGACTTCACACACCTCCAGTCTATGACTTCACACACCTCCATTCTATGACTTCACACACCTACATTGTGACTTCACACACCTCCATTCTATGAGTTCACACACCTGCACTGTGACTTCATACACCTCCATTCTATGACTTCAAACACCTCCATTCTGACCTCACACACCTCCATTCTGACTTCACACACCTAAATTCTGTGACTTCACACACCTCCATTCTATGATTTCACACACCTCCATTCTATGACTTCACTCACCTCCATTCTATGACTTCACACACCTCCTTTCTGAGTTGACACACCTCCATTCTATGACTTCACAAACCTCCAATCTGAATTCACACACCTCCATTCTATGACTTCACCCACCTCCATTCTATGACTTCACACACCTCCATTCTCCGACTTCACACCCCTCTAATTTGATTTCTCATACCTCCATTCTATGACTTCACAAACATCCCTTCGTTGACTTCACAATACTCCATTCTATGACTTCACACATCTACATTCTATGACTTCACACACCTCAATTCTGACTCACACAACTCCATTCTGTGACTTCACAAAACTCCATTCTATGATTTCACATATCTCCATACTATGACTTCACACACCTCCATCTATGACTTCACACACCTCCATTCTGAGTTCACACACCTCCATTCTGTGACTTCACACACCTCAATTCTGGCTTCAAAACCTCCATTGTATAACTTCATACACCTCTATTCTGTGACTTCACACACCTCCATTCTATGACTTCACAAACTTCCACTGTGACGTCACACACCTCCATTCTATGAGTTCACACACCTCCATACTATGACTTCACACACCTCCATTCTGACTTCACACACCTCTATTCTATGACTTCGAACACCTACATTCTGACTTCACACACATACATTCTATGACTTCACACACCTCCACTCTGCGACTTCACACATCTCCACTCTGTGACTTTACACACCTCCATTCTGCGAATTCACACACCTCCATTCTGTGATTTCACACCCTCCATTCTATGACTTCACACACCTCCATTCTTTGACTTCACACACCTCCATTCTATGACTTCACACACCTCCATTGTAACTTCACACACCTCCATTCTGTGACTTCACACACCTCCCTTCCGTGACTTCACACACCTCCATTCTATGACTTCACACACCTACATTCTATGACATCACACCCCTCAATTCTATGACTTCACACACTTCCATTCTATGACTTCACACACCTCCATTCTATGACTTCACACACCTCCATTCTATGAATTCACACACCTGCATTCTGACTTCACACACCTCCATTCTATGACTTCATACACCTACATTCTATGACTTCACACACCAACATACTATGACTTCACACACCTCCATTATGTGACTTCACACATCTCCATTCTGACTTCACACTCCTCCATTCTATGACTTCACCCACCTCCATTCTATGACTTCACACATCTCCATTCTGTAACTTCACACACTTCCAATGTTTGACTTCACAAACCTCCATTGTATGACTTCATACACCTCCATTCTATGACTTCATACACCAACATTCTAGGACTTCACACACCTCCATTCTATGACTTCACAAATCTCCATTCTGACTTCACCCTCCTCCATTCTATGACTTCACACACCTCCATTCTATGACTTCACACGTCTCCTTTCTGTAACTTCACACACTTTCAATGTTTGACTTCAGAAACCTCCATTCCATGACTTCACACACCTCCATTCCATGAGTTCACACACCGCCATTTTTTACTTCACACACCTCCATTTTGACTTCACACACCTACATTCTGTGACTTCACACACCTCCATTTGTGACTTCACACACCTCCATTTTGACTTCACACACCTCCATTCTGTGACTTCACACACTTCCTTTCTATTACTTCATACACTTCCATTCTGTGACTTCACACACCTCCTTTCTGAGTTCACACACCTCCATTGTTTGACTTCACACACCTCCAATATATGACCTCAAACACCTCAATTCTCTGACTTCACACACCTTCATTCTATGACTTCATACCCGTCCATTCTGTGAATTCACAGACCTCCATTCTATGACTACATACACCTCCATTATATGACTTCACCCACCTCCATTCTATGAGTTCACACACCTATATTCTCTGACTTCACACCCCTCCAATTTGACTTCACATACCTCCATTCTATGACTTCACAAACCTCCCTTCGGTGACTTCACAATCCTCCATTCTATGACTTCACACATCTGCATTCTATGACTTCACACACCTGAATTCTGACTTACACAGCTCCATTCTGTGACTTCACAAAACTCCATTCTATGATTTCACACATCTGAATTCTATGACTTCACACACCTCCATTCTATGACTTCACAAACCTCCATTCTATGACTTCACACACCTCCATTCTATGACTTCACACACCTCCATTCTGTGACTTCACACACCTCCATTCTATGACCTCACACACCCTCATTCTATGATTTCACACACCTCCATTCTATGACTTCACACATCCATTTTGATTTCACACACCTCCAATATATGTCTCCAAACACCTCAATTCTGTGACTTCACACACCTCAATTCTATGACTTCATACCGTCCATTCTGTGACTTCACACACCTGCATTCCTTGACTTCACACACATCCATTCTATGACTTCACACACCTCCATTTTGTGACTTTACACACCTCCATTCTGGGTTCACACACCTCCATTCTGTAACTTCACACTCCTGCAATCTGTGACTTCCCACACCTCCATTCTGTGACTTCACACACCTCCATTCTATGACTTCACACTCCTTCATTTTTACTTCACAAACACCCGTTCTATGACTTCAAACACCTCCACTCTGTGACTTCAGACACCTCCATTCTATGACTTCACACACCTCCATTCTATGAATTCACACACCTCCATTCTGTGACTTCACACACCTCCATTCTATGACTTCACACACCTTCATTTTTACTTCACAAACACCCATTCTATGACTTCACACACATCCATTGTGACTACACACACCTCCATTCTATGAGTTCACACACCCCCATTCTGACTTCACACACCTCCATTCTATGACTTCACACACCTCCATTTTGAATTCACACAGCTCAATTCTGTGACTTCCCAAAATTCCATTCTGACTTCACACACCTCCATTGTATGAATTCACACACCTCCATTCTGTGACTTCACACACTTCCATTGTGACGTCACACACCTCCTTTCTATGAGTTCACACACCTCCATTCTATGACTTCACACTCCTCCATTCTATGACTTCCCACACCTCCTTTCTATGACTTCACCCACGTTCATTCACACCTCGATTCTGACTTCACACACTTCCATTCAGTGACTTCACACACCTCCATTCAATGACTTCACACACCTCCATTCTATGACTTCACACACCTTCATTCTTACTTCAGAAACATCCATTCTATGACCTCACTCACCACCATCTATGACTTCACAAACCTCCATTCTGTGACTTCACACACCTCCATTCTGACTTCACACACCTCCAATATATGACTTCACACACCTCCATTCTGTGACTTCACACACTTCCATTGTGACGTCACACACCTCCATTCTATGAGTTCACACACATCCATTCTAGGACTTCACACTCCTCATTTCTGACATCACACATCTCCATTCTATGAATTCACAGACCTCGGATCTGTGACTTCACTCACTTCCATTCTATGCCTTCACACTCCTCTATTCTATGACTTCCCACAACTCCTTTCTATGACTTCACCCACCTCTATTCTATGACTTCACACCTCCATTCTGACTTCACACACCTCCATTCTGTGACTTCACACACCTCCATTCTATGACTTCACACACCTCCATTCTATGACTTCACACACCTTCATTCTTACTTCAGAAACATCCATTCTATGACCGCACACACCTCCATTCTGTGACTTCCCACACCTCCATTCTGAGTTCACACACCTCCATTCTGTGACTTCACACACCTCCATTCTATGACTTCACACTCCTCTATTCTATGACTTCCCACAACTCCTTTCTATGACTTCACCCACCTCTATTCTATCACTTCACAACTCCATTCTGACTTCACACACCTCCATTCTATGACTTCACAAACCTCCATTCTGTGACTTCCCACACCTCCATTCTGAGTTCACACATCTCCATTCTGTGACTTCACACACCTCCCTTCTGACTTCACACACCTCCCTTCTGTGACTTCACACACCTCCATTCTATGAATTCACACACCTCCATTCTGTGACTTCACACACCTCCATTGTATGACTTCACACACCTCTATTCTGTGACTTCACACACCTCTTTTCTGAGTTCACACAATTCCATTCTATGACTTCACACACCTGCATTGTGACTTCACCCACCTCCATTCTGTGAGTTCACACACCTCCATTTTGAATTCACACAGCTCAATTCTGTGACTTCCCAAAATTCCATTCTGACTTCACACACCTCCATTGTATGAATTCACACACCTCCATTCTGTGACTTCACACACTTCCATTGTGACGTCACACACCTCCTTTCTATGAGTTCACACACCTCCATTCTATGACTTCACACTCCTCCATTCTATGACTTCCCACACCTCCTTTCTATGACTTCACCCACGTTCATTCACACCTCGATTCTGACTTCACACACTTCCATTCAGTGACTTCACACACCTCCATTCAATGACTTCACACACCTCCATTCTATGACTTCACACACCTTCATTCTTACTTCAGAAACATCCATTCTATGACCTCACTCACCACCATCTATGACTTCACAAACCTCCATTCTGTGACTTCACACACCTCCATTCTGACTTCACACACCTCCAATATATGACTTCACACACCTCCATTCTGTGACTTCACACACTTCCATTGTGACGTCACACACCTCCATTCTATGAGTTCACACACATCCATTCTAGGACTTCACACTCCTCATTTCTGACATCACACATCTCCATTCTATGAATTCACAGACCTCGGATCTGTGACTTCACTCACTTCCATTCTATGACTTCACACTCCTCTATTCTATGACTTCCCACAACTCCTTTCTATGACTTCACCCACCTCTATTCTATGACTTCACACCTCCATTCTGACTTCACACACCTCCATTCTGTGACTTCACACACCTCCATTCTATGACTTCACACACCTCCATTCTATGACTTCACACACCTTCATTCTTACTTCAGAAACATCCATTCTATGACCGCACACACCTCCATTCTGTGACTTCCCACACCTCCATTCTGAGTTCACACACCTCCATTCTGTGACTTCACACACCTCCATTCTATGACTTCACACTCCTCTATTCTATGACTTCCCACAACTCCTTTCTATGACTTCACCCACCTCTATTCTATCACTTCACAACTCCATTCTGACTTCACACACCTCCATTCTATGACTTCACAAACCTCCATTCTGTGACTTCCCACACCTCCATTCTGAGTTCACACATCTCCATTCTGTGACTTCACACACCTCCTTTCTGACTTCACACACCTCCCTTCTGTGACTTCACACACCTCCATTCTATGAATTCACACACCTCCATTCTGTGACTTCACAAAACTCCATTCTATGATTTCACACATCTCAATTCTATGACTTCACACACCTCCATTCTATGACTTCACAAACCTCCATTCTATGACTTCACACACCTCCATTCTATGACTTCACACACCTCCATTCTGTGACTTCACACACCTCCATTCTATGACCTCACACACCCTCATTCTATGATTTCACACACCTCCATTCTATGACTTCACACATCCATTTTGATTTCACACACCTCCAATATATGTCTCCAAACACCTCAATTCTGTGACTTCACACACCTCAATTCTATGACTTCATACCGTCCATTCTGTGACTTCACACACCTGCATTCCTTGACTTCACACACATCCATTCTATGACTTCACACACACCTTCATTCTTACTTCAGAAACATCCATTCTATGACCGCACACACCTCCATTCTGTGACTTCACACACCTCCATTCTATGACTTCACACTCCTCTATTCTATGACTTCCCACAACTCCTTTCTATGACTTCACCCACCTCTATTCTATCACTTCACAACTCCATTCTGACTTCACACACCTCCATTCTATGACTTCACAAACCTCCATTCTGTGACTTCCCACACCTCCATTCTGAGTTCACACATCTCCATTCTGTGACTTCACACACCTCCCTTCTGACTTCACACACCTCCCTTCTGTGACTTCACACACCTCCATTCTATGAATTCACACACCTCCATTCTGTGACTTCACACACCTCCATTGTATGACTTCACACACCTCTATTCTGTGACTTCACACACCTCTTTTCTGAGTTCACACAATTCCATTCTATGACTTCACACACCTGCATTGTGACTTCACCCACCTCCATTCTGTGAGTTCACACACCTCCATTTTGAATTCACACAGCTCAATTCTGTGACTTCCCAAAATTCCATTCTGACTTCACACACCTCCATTGTATGAATTCACACACCTCCATTCTGTGACTTCACACACTTCCATTGTGACGTCACACACCTCCTTTCTATGAGTTCACACACCTCCATTCTATGACTTCACACTCCTCCATTCTATGACTTCCCACACCTCCTTTCTATGACTTCACCCACGTTCATTCACACCTCGATTCTGACTTCACACACTTCCATTCAGTGACTTCACACACCTCCATTCAATGACTTCACACACCTCCATTCTATGACTTCACACACCTTCATTCTTACTTCAGAAACATCCATTCTATGACCTCACTCACCACCATCTATGACTTCACAAACCTCCATTCTGTGACTTCACACACCTCCATTCTGACTTCACACACCTCCAATATATGACTTCACACACCTCCATTCTGTGACTTCACACACTTCCATTGTGACGTCACACACCTCCATTCTATGAGTTCACACACATCCATTCTAGGACTTCACACTCCTCATTTCTGACATCACACATCTCCATTCTATGAATTCACAGACCTCGGATCTGTGACTTCACTCACTTCCATTCTATGACTTCACACTCCTCTATTCTATGACTTCCCACAACTCCTTTCTATGACTTCACCCACCTCTATTCTATGACTTCACACCTCCATTCTGACTTCACACACCTCCATTCTGTGACTTCACACACCTCCATTCTATGACTTCACACACCTCCATTCTATGACTTCACACACCTTCATTCTTACTTCAGAAACATCCATTCTATGACCGCACACACCTCCATTCTGTGACTTCCCACACCTCCATTCTGAGTTCACACACCTCCATTCTGTGACTTCACACACCTCCATTCTATGACTTCACACTCCTCTATTCTATGACTTCCCACAACTCCTTTCTATGACTTCACCCACCTCTATTCTATCACTTCACAACTCCATTCTGACTTCACACACCTCCATTCTATGACTTCACAAACCTCCATTCTGTGACTTCCCACACCTCCATTCTGAGTTCACACATCTCCATTCTGTGACTTCACACACCTCCCTTCTGACTTCACACACCTCCCTTCTGTGACTTCACACACCTCCATTCTATGAATTCACACACCTCCATTCTGTGACTTCACACACCTCCATTGTATGACTTCACACACCTCTATTCTGTGACTTCACACACCTCTTTTCTGAGTTCACACAATTCCATTCTATGACTTCACACACCTGCATTGTGACTTCACCCACCTCCATTCTGTGAGTTCACACACCTCCATTTTGAATTCACACAGCTCAATTCTGTGACTTCCCAAAATTCCATTCTGACTTCACACACCTCCATTGTATGAATTCACACACCTCCATTCTGTGACTTCACACACTTCCATTGTGACGTCACACACCTCCTTTCTATGAGTTCACACACCTCCATTCTATGACTTCACACTCCTCCATTCTATGACTTCCCACACCTCCTTTCTATGACTTCACCCACGTTCATTCACACCTCGATTCTGACTTCACACACTTCCATTCAGTGACTTCACACACCTCCATTCAATGACTTCACACACCTCCATTCTATGACTTCACACACCTTCATTCTTACTTCAGAAACATCCATTCTATGACCTCACTCACCACCATCTATGACTTCACAAACCTCCATTCTGTGACTTCACACACCTCCATTCTGACTTCACACACCTCCAATATATGACTTCACACACCTCCATTCTGTGACTTCACACACTTCCATTGTGACGTCACACACCTCCATTCTATGAGTTCACACACATCCATTCTAGGACTTCACACTCCTCATTTCTGACATCACACATCTCCATTCTATGAATTCACAGACCTCGGATCTGTGACTTCACTCACTTCCATTCTATGACTTCACACTCCTCTATTCTATGACTTCCCACAACTCCTTTCTATGACTTCACCCACCTCTATTCTATGACTTCACACCTCCATTCTGACTTCACACACCTCCATTCTGTGACTTCACACACCTCCATTCTATGACTTCACACACCTCCATTCTATGACTTCACACACCTTCATTCTTACTTCAGAAACATCCATTCTATGACCGCACACACCTCCATTCTGTGACTTCCCACACCTCCATTCTGAGTTCACACACCTCCATTCTGTGACTTCACACACCTCCATTCTTTGACTTCACACTCCTCTATTCTATGACTTCCCACAACTCCTTTCTATGACTTCACCCACCTCTATTCTATCACTTCACAACTCCATTCTGACTTCACACACCTCCATTCTATGACTTCACAAACCTCCATTCTGTGACTTCCCACACCTCCATTCTGAGTTCACACATCTCCATTCTGTGACTTCACACACCTCCCTTCTGACTTCACACACCTCCCTTCTGTGACTTCACACACCTCCATTCTATGAATTCACACACCTCCATTCTGTGACTTCACAAAACTCCATTCTATGATTTCACACATCTCAATTCTATGACTTCACACACCTCCATTCTATGACTTCACAAACCTCCATTCTATGACTTCACACACCTCCATTCTATGACTTCACACACCTCCATTCTGTGACTTCACACACCTCCATTCTATGACCTCACCCACCCTCATTCTATGATTTCACACACCTCCATTCTATGACTTCACACATCCATTTTGATTTCACACACCTCCAATATATGTCTCCAAACACCTCAATTCTGTGACTTCACACACCTCAATTCTATGACTTCATACCGTCCATTCTGTGACTTCACACACCTGCATTCCTTGACTTCACACACATCCATTCTATGACTTCACACACCTCCATTTTGTGACTTTACACACCTCCATTCTGGGTTCACACACCTCCATTCTGTAACTTCACACTCCTGCAATCTGTGACTTCCCACACCTCCATTCTGTGACTTCACACACCTCCATTCTATGACTTCACACTCCTTCATTTTTACTTCACAAACACCCGTTCTATGACTTCAAACACCTCCACTCTGTGACTTCACACACCTCCATTCTATGACTTCACACACCTCCATTCTATGAATTCACACACCTCCATTCTGTGACTTCACACACCTCCATTCTATGACTTCACACACCTTCATTTTTACTTCACAAACACCCATTCTATGACTTCACACACATCCATTGTGACTACACACACCTCCATTCTATGAGTTCACACACCCCCATTCTGACTTCACACACCTCCATTCTATGACTTCACACACCTCCATTTTGAATTCACACAGCTCAATTCTGTGACTTCCCAAAATTCCATTCTGACTTCACACACCTCCATTGTATGAATTCACACACCTCCATTCTGTGACTTCACACACTTCCATTGTGACGTCACACACCTCCTTTCTATGAGTTCACACACCTCCATTCTATGACTTCACACTCCTCCATTCTATGACTTCCCACACCTCCTTTCTATGACTTCACCCACGTTCATTCACACCTCGATTCTGACTTCACACACTTCCATTCAGTGACTTCACACACCTCCATTCAATGACTTCACACACCTCCATTCTATGACTTCACACACCTTCATTCTTACTTCAGAAACATCCATTCTATGACCTCACTCACCACCATCTATGACTTCACAAACCTCCATTCTGTGACTTCACACACCTCCATTCTGACTTCACACACCTCCAATATATGACTTCACACACCTCCATTCTGTGACTTCACACACTTCCATTGTGACGTCACACACCTCCATTCTATGAGTTCACACACATCCATTCTAGGACTTCACACTCCTCATTTCTGACATCACACATCTCCATTCTATGAATTCACAGACCTCGGATCTGTGACTTCACTCACTTCCATTCTATGACTTCACACTCCTCTATTCTATGACTTCCCACAACTCCTTTCTATGACTTCACCCACCTCTATTCTATGACTTCACACCTCCATTCTGACTTCACACACCTCCATTCTGTGACTTCACACACCTCCATTCTATGACTTCACACACCTCCATTCTATGACTTCACACACCTTCATTCTTACTTCAGAAACATCCATTCTATGACCGCACACACCTCCATTCTGTGACTTCCCACACCTCCATTCTGAGTTCACACACCTCCATTCTGTGACTTCACACACCTCCATTCTATGACTTCACACTCCTCTATTCTATGACTTCCCACAACTCCTTTCTATGACTTCACCCACCTCTATTCTATCACTTCACAACTCCATTCTGACTTCACACACCTCCATTCTATGACTTCACAAACCTCCATTCTGTGACTTCCCACACCTCCATTCTGAGTTCACACATCTCCATTCTGTGACTTCACACACCTCCCTTCTGACTTCACACACCTCCCTTCTATGACTTCACACACCTCCATTCTATGAATTCACACACCTCCATTCTGTGACTTCACACACCTCCATTGTATGACTTCACACACCTCTATTCTGTGACTTCACACACCTCTTTTCTGAGTTCACACAATTCCATTCTATGACTTCACACACCTGCATTGTGACTTCACCCACCTCCATTCTGTGAGTTCACACACCTGCATTGTGACTTCACAAACCTCCATTCTATGACTTCACACATCTCCATTCTGACTTCACACACCTCCATGCTGTGAATTCACACACCTCCATTCTATGGCTTCACACACCTCCATTCTTTGACTTCACACACCTCCATTCTATAACTTCACACACCCCCACTGTGACTTCACAGAACTCCATTCTGTGACATCACACACCTCCCTCTATGTCTTCACACACCTCCAATCGATGACTTCACACACCTGCATCCTGACTTTACACACCTCATTCTCTTACTTCACACACCTCCATTCTATGACTTCACACACCTCCATTCTGTAACTTCACACACTTCCAATGTTTGACTTCACACACCTCCATTCCATGACTGCATACACCTCCATTCTATGACTTCAAACACATCCATTTTTGACTTCACACACCTCCATTTTGACTTCACACACCTCCATTCTGTGACTTCACACACCTCCATTCTCTGACTTCACACACCTCCATTTTGACTTCACACACTTCCATTCTGTGACTTCTCACACCTCCATTCTATGACTTCACACACCTCCCTTCTATGAATACACACACCTCCATTCTGTGACTTCACACACCTCCATTGTGAGTTCACCCACTTCCATTCTGTGTCTTCACACACCTCCATTCTGTGACTTCACACACCTCCATTCTATGACTTCACACAAATCCCTTCTATGAATTCACACCCCTCCATTCTGTGACTTCACACACCTCCATTGTACGACTCCACACACCTCCATTCTATGACTTCACACACCTGCACTGTGACTTCACCCACCTCAATTCTATGAGTTCACACACCTGCATTGTGACTTCACACACCTCTATTCTATGACTTCACACATCTCCATTCTGACTTCACACACCTCCATTCTATGACTTCACACACCTCGTTTCTGAGTTGACACACCTGCTTTCTGTTATTTCACACACCTCCAATCTGAGTTCACACACCTCTATTCTATGACTTAACACATCTCCATTTTGACTTCACACACCTCCATTCTATGACTTCACACACCTCCATTCTTACTTCAGAAACCTCCATTCTATGACTTCACACACCTCCATTCTATGACTTCACACACCTCCATTCTATGACCTCACACACCTCCATTCTGTGACTTCACACACCTCAATTCTGTGACTTCACACACCTATATTATGACTTCACACACCTCCATTCTATGACTTCACACACCTCCATTCTTACTTCAGAAACCTCCATTCTATGACGTCACACACCTCCATTCTATGAGTTCACACACATCCATTCTAGGACTTCACACTCCTCATTTCTGACATCACACATCTCCATTCTATGAATTCACAGACCTCGGATCTGTGACTTCACTCACTTCCATTCTATGACTTCACACTCCTCTATTCTATGACTTCCCACAACTCCTTTCTATGACTTCACCCACCTCTATTCTATGACTTCACACCTCCATTCTGACTTCACACACCTCCATTCTGTGACTTCACACACCTCCATTCTATGACTTCACACACCTCCATTCTATGACTTCACACACCTTCATTCTTACTTCAGAAACATCCATTCTATGACCGCACACACCTCCATTCTGTGACTTCCCACACCTCCATTCTGAGTTCACACACCTCCATTCTGTGACTTCACACACCTCCATTCTATGACTTCACACTCCTCTATTCTATGACTTCCCACAACTCCTTTCTATGACTTCACCCACCTCTATTCTATCACTTCACAACTCCATTCTGACTTCACACACCTCCATTCTATGACTTCACAAACCTCCATTCTGTGACTTCCCACACCTCCATTCTGAGTTCACACATCTCCATTCTGTGACTTCACACACCTCCCTTCTGACTTCACACACCTCCCTTCTGTGACTTCACACACCTCCATTCTATGAATTCACACACCTCCATTCTGTGACTTCACACACCTCCATTGTATGACTTCACACACCTCTATTCTGTGACTTCACACACCTCTTTTCTGAGTTCACACAATTCCATTCTATGACTTCACACACCTGCATTGTGACTTCACCCACCTCCATTCTGTGAGTTCACACACCTCCATTTTGAATTCACACAGCTCAATTCTGTGACTTCCCAAAATTCCATTCTGACTTCACACACCTCCATTGTATGAATTCACACACCTCCATTCTGTGACTTCACACACTTCCATTGTGACGTCACACACCTCCTTTCTATGAGTTCACACACCTCCATTCTATGACTTCACACTCCTCCATTCTATGACTTCCCACACCTCCTTTCTATGACTTCACCCACGTTCATTCACACCTCGATTCTGACTTCACACACTTCCATTCAGTGACTTCACACACCTCCATTCAATGACTTCACACACCTCCATTCTATGACTTCACACACCTTCATTCTTACTTCAGAAACATCCATTCTATGACCTCACTCACCACCATCTATGACTTCACAAACCTCCATTCTGTGACTTCACACACCTCCATTCTGACTTCACACACCTCCAATATATGACTTCACACACCTCCATTCTGTGACTTCACACACTTCCATTGTGACGTCACACACCTCCATTCTATGAGTTCACACACATCCATTCTAGGACTTCACACTCCTCATTTCTGACATCACACATCTCCATTCTATGAATTCACAGACCTCGGATCTGTGACTTCACTCACTTCCATTCTATGACTTCACACTCCTCTATTCTATGACTTCCCACAACTCCTTTCTATGACTTCACCCACCTCTATTCTATGACTTCACACCTCCATTCTGACTTCACACACCTCCATTCTGTGACTTCACACACCTCCATTCTATGACTTCACACACCTCCATTCTATGACTTCACACACCTTCATTCTTACTTCAGAAACATCCATTCTATGACCGCACACACCTCCATTCTGTGACTTCCCACACCTCCATTCTGAGTTCACACACCTCCATTCTGTGACTTCACACACCTCCATTCTATGACTTCACACTCCTCTATTCTATGACTTCCCACAACTCCTTTCTATGACTTCACCCACCTCTATTCTATCACTTCACAACTCCATTCTGACTTCACACACCTCCATTCTATGACTTCACAAACCTCCATTCTGTGACTTCCCACACCTCCATTCTGAGTTCACACATCTCCATTCTGTGACTTCACACACCTCCCTTCTGACTTCACACACCTCCCTTCTGTGACTTCACACACCTCCATTCTATGAATTCACACACCTCCATTCTGTGACTTCACACACCTCCATTGTATGACTTCACACACCTCTATTCTGTGACTTCACACACCTCTTTTCTGAGTTCACACAATTCCATTCTATGACTTCACACACCTGCATTGTGACTTCACCCACCTCCATTCTGTGAGTTCACACACCTCCATTTTGAATTCACACAGCTCAATTCTGTGACTTCCCAAAATTCCATTCTGACTTCACACACCTCCATTGTATGAATTCACACACCTCCATTCTGTGACTTCACACACTTCCATTGTGACGTCACACACCTCCTTTCTATGAGTTCACACACCTCCATTCTATGACTTCACACTCCTCCATTCTATGACTTCCCACACCTCCTTTCTATGACTTCACCCACGTTCATTCACACCTCGATTCTGACTTCACACACTTCCATTCAGTGACTTCACACACCTCCATTCAATGACTTCACACACCTCCATTCTATGACTTCACACACCTTCATTCTTACTTCAGAAACATCCATTCTATGACCTCACTCACCACCATCTATGACTTCACAAACCTCCATTCTGTGACTTCACACACCTCCATTCTGACTTCACACACCTCCAATATATGACTTCACACACCTCCATTCTGTGACTTCACACACTTCCATTGTGACGTCACACACCTCCATTCTATGAGTTCACACACATCCATTCTAGGACTTCACACTCCTCATTTCTGACATCACACATCTCCATTCTATGAATTCACAGACCTCGGATCTGTGACTTCACTCACTTCCATTCTATGACTTCACACTCCTCTATTCTATGACTTCCCACAACTCCTTTCTATGACTTCACCCACCTCTATTCTATGACTTCACACCTCCATTCTGACTTCACACACCTCCATTCTGTGACTTCACACACCTCCATTCTATGACTTCACACACCTCCATTCTATGACTTCACACACCTTCATTCTTACTTCAGAAACATCCATTCTATGACCGCACACACCTCCATTCTGTGACTTCCCACACCTCCATTCTGAGTTCACACACCTCCATTCTGTGACTTCACACACCTCCATTCTATGACTTCACACTCCTCTATTCTATGACTTCCCACAACTCCTTTCTATGACTTCACCCACCTCTATTCTATCACTTCACAACTCCATTCTGACTTCACACACCTCCATTCTATGACTTCACAAACCTCCATTCTGTGACTTCCCACACCTCCATTCTGAGTTCACACATCTCCATTCTGTGACTTCACACACCTCCCTTCTGACTTCACACACCTCCCTTCTGTGACTTCACACACCTCCATTCTATGAATTCACACACCTCCATTCTGTGACTTCACACACCTCCATTGTATGACTTCACACACCTCTATTCTGTGACTTCACACACCTCTTTTCTGAGTTCACACAATTCCATTCTATGACTTCACACACCTGCATTGTGACTTCACCCACCTCCATTCTGTGAGTTCACACACCTCCATTTTGAATTCACACAGCTCAATTCTGTGACTTCCCAAAATTCCATTCTGACTTCACACACCTCCATTGTATGAATTCACACACCTCCATTCTGTGACTTCACACACTTCCATTGTGACGTCACACACCTCCTTTCTATGAGTTCACACACCTCCATTCTATGACTTCACACTCCTCCATTCTATGACTTCCCACACCTCCTTTCTATGACTTCACCCACGTTCATTCACACCTCGATTCTGACTTCACACACTTCCATTCAGTGACTTCACACACCTCCATTCAATGACTTCACACACCTCCATTCTATGACTTCACACACCTTCATTCTTACTTCAGAAACATCCATTCTATGACCTCACTCACCACCATCTATGACTTCACAAACCTCCATTCTGTGACTTCACACACCTCCATTCTGACTTCACACACCTCCAATATATGACTTCACACACCTCCATTCTGTGACTTCACACACTTCCATTGTGACGTCACACACCTCCATTCTATGAGTTCACACACATCCATTCTAGGACTTCACACTCCTCATTTCTGACATCACACATCTCCATTCTATGAATTCACAGACCTCGGATCTGTGACTTCACTCACTTCCATTCTATGACTTCACACTCCTCTATTCTATGACTTCCCACAACTCCTTTCTATGACTTCACCCACCTCTATTCTATGACTTCACACCTCCATTCTGACTTCACACACCTCCATTCTGTGACTTCACACACCTCCATTCTATGACTTCACACACCTCCATTCTATGACTTCACACACCTTCATTCTTACTTCAGAAACATCCATTCTATGACCGCACACACCTCCATTCTGTGACTTCCCACACCTCCATTCTGAGTTCACACACCTCCATTCTGTGACTTCACACACCTCCATTCTATGACTTCACACTCCTCTATTCTATGACTTCCCACAACTCCTTTCTATGACTTCACCCACCTCTATTCTATCACTTCACAACTCCATTCTGACTTCACACACCTCCATTCTATGACTTCACAAACCTCCATTCTGTGACTTCCCACACCTCCATTCTGAGTTCACACATCTCCATTCTGTGACTTCACACACCTCCCTTCTGACTTCACACACCTCCCTTCTGTGACTTCACACACCTCCATTCTATGAATTCACACACCTCCATTCTGTGACTTCACACACCTCCATTGTATGACTTCACACACCTCTATTCTGTGACTTCACACACCTCTTTTCTGAGTTCACACAATTCCATTCTATGACTTCACACACCTGCATTGTGACTTCACCCACCTCCATTCTGTGAGTTCACACACCTCCATTTTGAATTCACACAGCTCAATTCTGTGACTTCCCAAAATTCCATTCTGACTTCACACACCTCCATTGTATGAATTCACACACCTCCATTCTGTGACTTCACACACTTCCATTGTGACGTCACACACCTCCTTTCTATGAGTTCACACACCTCCATTCTATGACTTCACACTCCTCCATTCTATGACTTCCCACACCTCCTTTCTATGACTTCACCCACGTTCATTCACACCTCGATTCTGACTTCACACACTTCCATTCAGTGACTTCACACACCTCCATTCAATGACTTCACACACCTCCATTCTATGACTTCACACACCTTCATTCTTACTTCAGAAACATCCATTCTATGACCTCACTCACCACCATCTATGACTTCACAAACCTCCATTCTGTGACTTCACACACCTCCATTCTGACTTCACACACCTCCAATATATGACTTCACACACCTCCATTCTGTGACTTCACACACTTCCATTGTGACGTCACACACCTCCATTCTATGAGTTCACACACATCCATTCTAGGACTTCACACTCCTCATTTCTGACATCACACATCTCCATTCTATGAATTCACAGACCTCGGATCTGTGACTTCACTCACTTCCATTCTATGACTTCACACTCCTCTATTCTATGACTTCCCACAACTCCTTTCTATGACTTCACCCACCTCTATTCTATGACTTCACACCTCCATTCTGACTTCACACACCTCCATTCTGTGACTTCACACACCTCCATTCTATGACTTCACACACCTCCATTCTATGACTTCACACACCTTCATTCTTACTTCAGAAACATCCATTCTATGACCGCACACACCTCCATTCTGTGACTTCCCACACCTCCATTCTGAGTTCACACACCTCCATTCTGTGACTTCACACACCTCCATTCTATGACTTCACACTCCTCTATTCTATGACTTCCCACAACTCCTTTCTATGACTTCACCCACCTCTATTCTATCACTTCACAACTCCATTCTGACTTCACACACCTCCATTCTATGACTTCACAAACCTCCATTCTGTGACTTCCCACACCTCCATTCTGAGTTCACACATCTCCATTCTGTGACTTCACACACCTCCCTTCTGACTTCACACACCTCCCTTCTGTGACTTCACACACCTCCATTCTATGAATTCACACACCTCCATTCTGTGACTTCACACACCTCCATTGTATGACTTCACACACCTCTATTCTGTGACTTCACACACCTCTTTTCTGAGTTCACACAATTCCATTCTATGACTTCACACACCTGCATTGTGACTTCACCCACCTCCATTCTGTGAGTTCACACACCTCCATTTTGAATTCACACAGCTCAATTCTGTGACTTCCCAAAATTCCATTCTGACTTCACACACCTCCATTGTATGAATTCACACACCTCCATTCTGTGACTTCACACACTTCCATTGTGACGTCACACACCTCCTTTCTATGAGTTCACACACCTCCATTCTATGACTTCACACTCCTCCATTCTATGACTTCCCACACCTCCTTTCTATGACTTCACCCACGTTCATTCACACCTCGATTCTGACTTCACACACTTCCATTCAGTGACTTCACACACCTCCATTCAATGACTTCACACACCTCCATTCTATGACTTCACACACCTTCATTCTTACTTCAGAAACATCCATTCTATGACCTCACTCACCACCATCTATGACTTCACAAACCTCCATTCTGTGACTTCACACACCTCCATTCTGACTTCACACACCACCAATATATGACTTCACACACCTCCATTCTGTGACTTCACACACTTCCATTGTGACGTCACACACCTCCATTCTATGAGTTCACACACATCCATTCTAGGACTTCACACTCCTCATTTCTGACATCACACATCTCCATTCTATGAATTCACAGACCTCGGATCTGTGACTTCACTCACTTCCATTCTATGACTTCACACTCCTCTATTCTATGACTTCCCACAACTCCTTTCTATGACTTCACCCACCTCTATTCTATGACTTCACACCTCCATTCTGACTTCACACACCTCCATTCTGTGACTTCACACACCTCCATTCTATGACTTCACACACCTCCATTCTATGACTTCACACACCTTCATTCTTACTTCAGAAACATCCATTCTATGACCGCACACACCTCCATTCTGTGACTTCCCACACCTCCATTCTGAGTTCACACACCTCCATTCTGTGACTTCACACACCTCCATTCTTTGACTTCACACTCCTCTATTCTATGACTTCCCACAACTCCTTTCTATGACTTCACCCACCTCTATTCTATCACTTCACAACTCCATTCTGACTTCACACACCTCCATTCTATGACTTCACAAACCTCCATTCTGTGACTTCCCACACCTCCATTCTGAGTTCACACATCTCCATTCTGTGACTTCACACACCTCCCTTCTGACTTCACACACCTCCCTTCTGTGACTTCACACACCTCCATTCTATGAATTCACACACCTCCATTCTGTGACTTCACAAAACTCCATTCTATGATTTCACACATCTCAATTCTATGACTTCACACACCTCCATTCTATGACTTCACAAACCTCCATTCTATGACTTCACACACCTCCATTCTATGACTTCACACACCTCCATTCTGTGACTTCACACACCTCCATTCTATGACCTCACACACCCTCATTCTATGATTTCACACACCTCCATTCTATGACTTCACACATCCATTTTGATTTCACACACCTCCAATATATGTCTCCAAACACCTCAATTCTGTGACTTCACACACCTCAATTCTATGACTTCATACCGTCCATTCTGTGACTTCACACACCTGCATTCCTTGACTTCACACACATCCATTCTATGACTTCACACACCTCCATTTTGTGACTTTACACACCTCCATTCTGGGTTCACACACCTCCATTCTGTAACTTCACACTCCTGCAATCTGTGACTTCCCACACCTCCATTCTGTGACTTCACACACCTCCATTCTATGACTTCACACTCCTTCATTTTTACTTCACAAACACCCGTTCTATGACTTCAAACACCTCCACTCTGTGACTTCACACACCTCCATTCTATGACTTCACACACCTCCATTCTATGAATTCACACACCTCCATTCTGTGACTTCACACACCTCCATTCTATGACTTCACACACCTTCATTTTTACTTCACAAACACCCATTCTATGACTTCACACACATCCATTGTGACTACACACACCTCCATTCTATGAGTTCACACACCCCCATTCTGACTTCACACACCTCCATTCTATGACTTCACACACCTCCATTTTGAATTCACACAGCTCAATTCTGTGACTTCCCAAAATTCCATTCTGACTTCACACACCTCCATTGTATGAATTCACACACCTCCATTCTGTGACTTCACACACTTCCATTGTGACGTCACACACCTCCTTTCTATGAGTTCACACACCTCCATTCTATGACTTCACACTCCTCCATTCTATGACTTCCCACACCTCCTTTCTATGACTTCACCCACGTTCATTCACACCTCGATTCTGACTTCACACACTTCCATTCAGTGACTTCACACACCTCCATTCAATGACTTCACACACCTCCATTCTATGACTTCACACACCTTCATTCTTACTTCAGAAACATCCATTCTATGACCTCACTCACCACCATCTATGACTTCACAAACCTCCATTCTGTGACTTCACACACCTCCATTCTGACTTCACACACCTCCAATATATGACTTCACACACCTCCATTCTGTGACTTCACACACTTCCATTGTGACGTCACACACCTCCATTCTATGAGTTCACACACATCCATTCTAGGACTTCACACTCCTCATTTCTGACATCACACATCTCCATTCTATGAATTCACAGACCTCGGATCTGTGACTTCACTCACTTCCATTCTATGACTTCACACTCCTCTATTCTATGACTTCCCACAACTCCTTTCTATGACTTCACCCACCTCTATTCTATGACTTCACACCTCCATTCTGACTTCACACACCTCCATTCTGTGACTTCACACACCTCCATTCTATGACTTCACACACCTCCATTCTATGACTTCACACACCTTCATTCTTACTTCAGAAACATCCATTCTATGACCGCACACACCTCCATTCTGTGACTTCCCACACCTCCATTCTGAGTTCACACACCTCCATTCTGTGACTTCACACACCTCCATTCTATGACTTCACACTCCTCTATTCTATGACTTCCCACAACTCCTTTCTATGACTTCACCCACCTCTATTCTATCACTTCACAACTCCATTCTGACTTCACACACCTCCATTCTATGACTTCACAAACCTCCATTCTGTGACTTCCCACACCTCCATTCTGAGTTCACACATCTCCATTCTGTGACTTCACACACCTCCCTTCTGACTTCACACACCTCCCTTCTGTGACTTCACACACCTCCATTCTATGAATTCACACACCTCCATTCTGTGACTTCACACACCTCCATTGTATGACTTCACACACCTCTATTCTGTGACTTCACACACCTCTTTTCTGAGTTCACACAATTCCATTCTATGACTTCACACACCTGCATTGTGACTTCACCCACCTCCATTCTGTGAGTTCACACACCTGCATTGTGACTTCACAAACCTCCATTCTATGACTTCACACATCTCCATTCTGACTTCACACACCTCCATGCTGTGACTTCACACACCTCCATTCTATGGCTTCACACACCTCCATTCTTTGACTTCACACACCTCCATTCTATAACTTCACACACCCCCACTGTGACTTCACAGAACTCCATTCTGTGACATCACACACCTCCCTCTATGTCTTCACACACCTCCAATCGATGACTTCACACACCTGCATTCTGACTTTACACACCTCATTCTCTTACTTCACACACCTCCATTCTATGACTTCACACACCTCCATTCTGTAACTTCACACACTTCCAATGTTTGACTTCACACACCTCCATACCATGACTGCATACACCTCCATTCTATGACTTCAAACACATCCATTTTTGACTTCACACACCTCCATTTTGACTTCACACACCTCCATTCTGTGACTTCACACACCTCCATTCTCTGACTTCACACACCTCCATTTTGACTTCACACACTTCCATTCTGTGACTTCTCACACCTCCATTCTATGACTTCACACACCTCCCTTCTATGAATACACACACCTCCATTCTGTGACTTCACACACCTCCATTGTGAGTTCACCCACTTCCATTCTGTGTCTTCACACACCTCCATTCTGTGACTTCACACACCTCCATTCTATGACTTCACACAAATCCCTTCTATGAATTCACACCCCTCCATTCTGTGACTTCACACACCTCCATTGTACGACTCCACACACCTCCATTCTATGACTTCACACACCTGAACTGTGACTTCACCCACCTCAATTCTATGAGTTCACACACCTGCATTGTGACTTCACACACCTCTATTCTATGACTTCACACATCTCCATTCTGACTTCACACACCTCCATTCTATGACTTCACACACCTCGTTTCTGAGTTGACACACCTGCTTTCTGTTATTTCACACACCTCCAATCTGAGTTCACACACCTCTATTCTATGACTTAACACATCTCCATTTTGACTTCACACACCTCCATTCTATGACTTCACACACCTCCATTCTTACTTCAGAAACCTCCATTCTATGACTTCACACACCTCCATTCTATGACTTCACACACCTCCATTCTATGACCTCACACACCTCCATTCTGTGACTTCACACACCTCAATTCTGTGACTTCACACACCTATATTATGACTTCACACACCTCCATTCTATGACTTCACACACCTCCATTCTATGACTTCACACACCTCCATTCTGTGACTTCACACACCTCCATTCTGAGTTCACACACCTCCATTCTGTGACTTCACACAACTCCAATCTGACTTCACACAGCTCCATTCTATGACTTCATACACCTCCATTCTGTGACTTCACACACCTCCATTCTATGAGTTCACACACCTCCATTGTGACTTCACACACCTCCATTCTATGACTTCACACACCTCCATTCTGACATCACACACCTCCATTCTATGACTTCAAACACTTCCATTCTGACATCACACACCTCCATTCTATGACTTCATACAACTCCATTCTGACTTCACACACCTCCATTCTATGACTTCACACAACTCCATTCTGTGACTTCACACACCTCCATTCTGAGTTCACACACCTCCATTCTGTGACTTCACACACCTCCAATCTGACTTCACACAGCTCCATTCTATGACTTCACACATCTCCATTCTGTGACTTCACACACCTCCATTCTATGAGTTCACACACCTCCATTCTGACTTCACACATCTCCATTCTATGACTTCACACACCTCCATTCTGAGATCACACACCTTAATTCTATGACTTCACACAACTCCATTCTGACTTCACACACCTCCATTCTGTGACTTCACACACCTCCATTCCATGACTTCGCACACCTCCATTCGATGACTTCACACACCTCCATTCCATGACTTCACACTCCTCCATTCTGTGAATTCACAAAACTCCATTCTATGATTTCAAACACCATCATACTATGACTTCACACACCACCATCTATGACTTCACACACCTCCATTCTGAGTTCACACACCTCCATTCTTTGACTTCACATACCTCTATTCTGACTTCACACACCAATGTATGACTTCACACACCTCCATTCTGTGACTTCACACACTCCCATTGTTACGTCACACACATCCATTCTACGAGTTCACAAACCTCCATTTTATGACTTCACACACCTCCATTCTGACTTCACACACCTCCATTCTATGACTTCACAGACCTCGAATCTGTGACTTCACTCACCTCCACTCTATGACTTCACACTGCTCCATTCTATGACTTCCCACACCTCCTTTCTATGACTTCACCCACCACTTTTCTATGACTTCACACCTCCATTCTGACTTCAGATACCTCCATTCTGTGACTTCACACACCTCCATTCTATGACTTCGCACCCCTCTATTGTATGACTTCACACACCTTCATTCTTACTTCAGAAACATCCATTCTATGACCTCACACAACTCCATTCTATGACTTCACAAACCTCCATTCTGTGAATTCACACACCTCTATTCAGAGTTCACACAACTCCATTCGGTGACTTCACACACCTCCATTCTTACTTCACAAACCTCCATTCTATGACTTCACACACTTCCATTCTGTGACTTCACACACCTCCATTCCGTGACTTTACACACCTCCATTCTTACTTCAAACACCTCCATTCTATGACTTCACACACTTCCATTCTAGGACTTCACACACCTCCATTCTGTGACTTCACACACCTCCATTCTTACTTCACACACCTCCGTTCTATGACTTCACACACTTCCTTTCTAGGACTTCAAACACCTCCATTCTGTGACTTCACACACCTCCATCCTGAGTTCACACACCTCCATTCTGTGACTTCACACACCTCCATTCCGTGACTTCACAAACCTCCATTCTGTGACTTCACACACCTCCATTCTATGACTTCACACACCTCCATTCTATGACTTCACACACCTCCATTCTATGACTTCACACACCTCCATTCTGTGACTTCACACATCTCCATTCTGGAATTCACACACCTCCCTTCCGTGACTTCACACACCTCTATTCTATGACTTCACACACCTACATTCTATGACATCACATACCTCCATTCTATGACTTCACACACTTCCATTCTATGACTTCACACACCTCCATTCTATGACTTCACACACCTCCATTCTGTGACTGCAAACACCTCCATTCTATGACTTCACACAACTCCATTCTGTGACTGCAAACACCTCCATTCTATGACTTCACACACCTCCATTGTGACTTCACACACCTCCATTCTATGAGTTCACACACCTGCATTGTGACTTCACACACCTCCATTATCTGACTTCACACACCTCCATTCTGACTTCGCACACCTCCATTCTGTCTTCACACACCTCAATTCTGTGACTTCACACACCTCCATTCTATGATTTCACACACCTCCATTCTATGACTTCACAGACCTCCATTCTATGACTTCACACAGTTCCTTTCGGAGTTCACACACATCCATTCTGTGACTTCACACACTTCCATTGTGACTTCATACACCTCCATTCTATCAGTTCACACACCTCCATTCTGACTTCACACACATCCATTCTATGAATTCACACAGCTCCATTCGGACTTCACTCACCTCCATTCTATGACTTCGCACACCTCTATTCTGACTTCACACACCTGCATTCTTTGACTTCACACACCTCCATTCTATGACTTCACAAACCTCCATTCTGTGACTTCACACACCTCCACTCTGTGACGTTACACACCTCCATTCTGTGACTTCACACACCTCCATTCTGTGATTTCACACACAATCCATTCTATGACTTAACAAACCTCCATTGTTTGATTTCACACACCTCCATCCCATGACTTCACACACCTCCTTTGTGACTTCACACAACTCCATTCTGTGACTTCACACACCTCCTTTCTGTGACTTCACACACCTCCATACTATGACTTCCCCACACCTTCAATCTATGACTTCACACACCTCCATTCTATGACTTCACACGCTTCCAATCTATGACTTCACACACCTCCATTCTATGACTTCACAAACCTCCATGCTCTGACTTCACACACCTCCATTCTATGACTTCACACACCTCCATTCTCTGATTTCACACACCTCCATTCTATGACTTCACACACCTCCATTCTGTAACTTCACACGCTTCCAATGTTTGACTTCACAAACCTCCATTCCATGACTTCATACACTTCCATTCTATGTCTTCACACATATCCATTCTTTGACTTCACACACCTCCATTGTGACTACACAGACCTCCATTCTGTGACTTCACACACCTGCATTTGTGATTTCACACACCACAATTTTGACTTCACACACGTCCATTCTTTGACTTCACACACCTCCATTCTCGGACTTCTCACACCTCCATTTTGACTTCACACACTTCCATTCTATGACTTTACACACTTCCATTGTTTGACTTCACACACCTCCATTCTATGAATTCACACACCTCCATTGTGTCTTCACACAACTCTATTCTGTGATTTCATACACCGGCCTTCTCTGACTTCACACACCTCCATTCTGTGACTTCACACCTCCATTCTATGACTTCAAACCTCCATTCTATGACTTCACACACCAGTATTTATGACGTCACACACCTCCATTCTGTGACTTCACACACCTCCATTCTGACATCAAACACCTACATTCTATGACTTCACACACTTCCATTCTATGACTTCACACACCTCCATTCTGTGACTTCACTCACCTCCATTATGAATTCACACAACTCCATTTTGTGACTTCACACACCTCCATTCTGTGACTTCACACTCCTTGATTCTCTGACTTCACACACCTCCATTCTACGATTTCACACACCTCCATTCTGTGACTTCACACACCTCCATTCTATGACTTCGCACCCCTCTATTGTATGACTTCACACACCATCATTCTTACTTCAGAAACATCCATTCTATGACCTCACACAACTCCATTCTATGACTTCACAAACCTGCATTCTGTGAATTCACACACCTCTATTCAGAGTTCACACAACTCCATTCGGTGACTTCACACACCTCCATTCTTACTTCACAAACCTCCATTCTATGACTTCACACAATTCCATTCTGTGACTTCACACACCTCCATTCCGTGACTTTACACACCTCCATTCTTACGTCACACACCTCCATTCTATGACTTCACACACTTCCATTCTAGGACTTCACACACCTCCATTCTGTGACTTCACACACCTCCATTCTTACTTCACATACCTCCGTTCTATGACTTCACACACTTCCTTTCTAGGACTTCAAACACCTCCATTCTGTGACTTCACACACCTCCATCCTGAGTTCACACACCTCCATTCTGTGACTTCACACACCTCCATTCCGTGACTTCACAAACCTCCATTCTGTGACTTCACACACCTCCATTCTATGACTTCACACACCTCCATTCTATGACTTCACACACCTCCATTCTATGACTTCACACACCTCCATTCTATGACTTCACACACCTCCATTCTGTGACTTCACACATCTCCATTCTGGAATTCACACACCTCCCTTTCGTGACTTCACACACCTCTATTCTATGACTTCACACACCTACATTCTATGACATCACATACCTCCATTCTATGACTTCACACACTTCCATTCTATGACTTCACACACCTCCATTCTATGACTTCACACACCTCCATTCTGTGACTGCAAACACCTCCATTCTATGACTTCACACAACTCCATTCTGTGACTGCAAACACCTCCATTCTATGACTTCACACACCTCCATTGTGACTTCACACACCTCCATTCTATGTGTTCACACACCTGCATTGTGACTTCACACACCTCCATTATCTGACTTCACACACCTCCATTCTGACTTCGCACACCTCCATTCTGTCTTCACACACCTCAATTCTGTGACTTCACACACCTCCATTCTATGATTTCACACACCTCCATTCTATGACTTCACAGACCTCCATTCTATGACTTCACACAGTTCCTTTCGAAGTTCACACACATCCATTCTGTGACTTCACACACTTCCATTGTGACTTCATACACCTCCATTCTATCAGTTCACACACCTCCATTCTGACTTCACACACATCCATTCTATGAATTCACACAGCTCCATTCGGACTTCACTCACCTCCATTCTATGACTTCGCACACCTCTATTCTGACTTCACACACCTGCATTCTTTGACTTCACACACCTCCATTCTATGACTTCACAAACCTCCATTCTGTGACTTCACACACCTCCACTCTGTGACGTTACACACCTCCATTCTGTGACTTCACACACATCCATTCTGTGATTTCACACACAATCCATTCTATGACTTAACAAACCTCCATTGTTTGATTTCACACACGTCCATCCCATGACTTCACACACCTCCGTTGTGACTTCACACAACTCCATTCTGTGACTTCACACACCTCCTTTCTGTGACTTCACACACCTCCATACTATGACTTCCCCACACCTTCAATCTATGACTTCACACACCTCCATTCTATGACTTCACACGCTTCCAATCTATGACTTCACACACCTCCATTCTATGACTTCACAAACCTCCATGCTCTGACTTCACACACCTCCATTCTATGACTTCACACACCTCCATTCTCTGATTTCACACACCTCCATTCTATGACTTCACACACCTCCATTCTGTAACTTCACACGCTTCCAATGTTTGACTTCACAAACCTCCATTCCATGACTTCATACACTTCCATTCTATGTCTTCACACATATCCATTCTTTGACTTCACACACCTCCATTGTGACTACACAGACCTCCATTCTGTGACTTCACACACCTGCATTTGTGATTTCACACACCACAATTTTGACTTCACACACGTCCATTCTTTGACTTCACACACCTCCATTCTCGGACTTCTCACACCTCCATTTTGACTTCACACACTTCCATTCTATGACTTTACACACTTCCATTGTTTGACTTCACACACTTCCATTCTATGAATTCACACACCTCCATTGTGTCTTCACACAACTCTATTCTGTGATTTCATACACCGGCCTTCTCTGACTTCACACACCTCAATTCTGTGACTTCACACCTCCATTCTATGACTTCAAACCTCCATTCTATAACTTCACACACCAGTATTTATGACGTCACACACCTCCATTCTGTGACTTCACACACCTCCATTCTGACATCAAACACCTACATTCTATGACTTCACACACTTCCATTCTATGACTTCACACACCTCCATTCTGTGACTTCACTCACCTCCATTATGAATTCACACAACTCCATTTTGTGACTTCACACACCTCCATTCTGTGACTTCACACTCCTTGATTCTCTGACTTCACACACCTCCATTCTACGATTTCACACACCTCCATTCTGTGACTTAACACATCTCCATTCTATGACTTCACACACCTCCATTCTGTGACTTCACACACCTCCATTATATGACTTCCTACACCTCCATTTTGTGACTTCACACACCTCCATTCTATGACTTCACACACCTCCATTCTGAATTGACACACCTCCATTCTGACTTCACACACCTCAATTCTGTGACTTCACACACCTCCATTCTATGACTTCACATACCTTATTTCTGAGTTGACACACCTCCATTTTGTGACTTCACATACCTATAATCTGACTTCACACACCTCCATTCTATGACTTAACACACCTCCATTCTGTGACTTCAAAAACCACCATTCTATGACTTCACACATCTCCATTGTGACTTCACACACCTCCATTCTATGAGTTCACACAGCGCCATTCTGACTTCACACACCTCCATTCTATGACTTCCCACACGTCTATTCTGACTTCACACATCTACATTCTGTGACTTCACATTCCTCCATTCTTTGACTTCACACCCCTCCATTCCTTGCCTTCACACACCTCCACTCTGTGACTTTACACACCTCCATTCTGTGACTTCACACACCTCCCTTCTGTGACTTCACACACCTCCATTCTATGACTTCACACACCTCCATTCTATGACTTCACACACTTCCATTGTTTGACATCATACACATCCATTCTTTGACTTCACACACCTCCGTTCCATGAATTCACATACCTCCATTGTATGAGTTCATACACCTCCATTCTATGACTTCACACACCTTCAATCTTACTTCAGCAACATCCCTTCTATGACTTCATACACCTCCATTCTATGACTTCACAAACCTCCATTCTGTGACTTCACACACCTCCATTCTGGTTTCACACACCTCCATTCTGTGACTTCACACACCTCCATTCTGACTTCACACACCTCCATTCTATGACTTAACACACTTCCATTCTATGACTTCACACACCTCCATTCTGTGACTTCACACACTTCCTCTCTTAGATAACACACCTCCATTCTGTGTCTTCACACACCTCCATTTTGTGACTTCAGACACCTTCTTCTATGACTTCACACACCTTCATTCTGTGACTTCACACACCTCCATTCTATGACTTCACACACCTCGTTTCTGAGTTGACACACCTGCTTTCTGTGATTTCACACACCTCCAATCTGAGTTCACACACCTCCAGTCTATGACTTCACACACCTCCATTCTTTGACATCAAAGATCACCATTCTATGACTTCACACACCTCCATTTTGACTTCACACACCTCCATTCTACGAGTTCACACACTTCCATTCTGCCTTCACCCACCTCCATTCTATGACTTCACTCAGCTGCCTTCTGACTTCACACACCTTCATTTGTGAATTCACACACCACCATTTTGACTTCACACACCTCCATTCTGTGACTTCACACACTTCCATTCTATGACTTCACACACCTTCATTCTTACTTCACAAACATCCATTCTATGACTTCACACACCTCCATTCTATGACTTCACACACTTCCATTCTGTGACTTCACGCACCTCCATTCTATGTCTTCACATACCTCCATTGTGACTTCACACACCTCCATTCAATGAGTTCACACACCTCCATTCTAACTTCACACACCTCCATTCTATGACTTCACACTCCGCCATTCTGACTTCACACTCCTCCATTCTGCGAATTCACAAAACTCCATTCTATGATTTCACACACCTCCATACTATGACTTCACACACCTCCCTCTATGACTTCACACACCTCCATTCTGAGTTCACACACCTCAATTCTGTGACTTCACACACCTCCATTCTGACTTCACACACCAATATATGCCTTCACGCACCTCCAGTCTGTGACTTCACACACTTCCATTGTGACGACACACACCTCCATTCTATGAGTTCACACACCTCCATTCTATGACTTCACATACCTCCATTCTGACTTCACACACCTCCATTCTATGACTTCACAGACCTCGAATCTGTGACTTCACTCACCTCCATTCTATGACTTCACACTGCTCCATTCTATGACTTCCCACACCTCCTTTCTATGACTTCACCCACCTCTATTCTATGACTTCACACCTCGATTCTGACTTCAGATACCTCCATTCTGTGAATTCACACACCTCCATTTTATGACTTCAAACACCTCCATTCTCTGACTTCACACACCTCCATTCTGAGCTCACACAACTCCATTCGGTGACTTCACACACCTCCATTCTTACTTCACAAACCTCCATTCTATGACTTCACACACTTCCATTCTATGAGTTCACACACCTGCATTGTGACTTCACACACCTCCATTATCTGACTTCACACACCTCCATTCTGACTTCACACACCTCCATTCTGTCTTCAGACACCTCAATTCTGTGACTTCACACACCTCCATTCTATGATTTCACACACCTCCATTCTATGACTTCACAGACCTCCATTCTATGATTTCACACACCTCCATTCTATGACTTCACACACCTCCATTCTGTAACTTCACACGCTTCCAATGTTTGACTTCACAAACCTCCATTCCATGACTTCATACACTTCCATTCTATGACTTCACACATATCCATTCTTTGACTTCACACACCTCCATTGTGACTTCACAGACCTCCATTCTGTGACTTCACACACGTCCATTCTGTGACTTCACACACCTCCATTGTTTGACTTCACACACCTCCATTCTTGGACTTCACACACCTCCATTTTGACTTCACACACCTCCATTCTATGACTTCACACACCTTCATTCCTACTTCAGAAACATCCATTCTATGACTGTACACACCTCCATTCGATGACTTCACACACCTCCATTCTGAATTCACACAGCTCCATTCTATGTTTTCACACACCTCCATTCTGTGACTTCACACACTTCCATTCTATGACTTCACACACCTTCATTCTTACTTCACAAACATCCATTCTATGACTTCACACACCTCCATTCTATGACTTCACACACTTCCATTCTGTGACTTCACGCACCTCCATTCTATGTCTTCACATACCTCCATTGTGACTTCACACACCTCCATTCAATGAGTTCACACACCTCCATTCTAACTTCACACACCTCCATTCTATGACTTCACACTCCGCCATTCTGACTTCACACTCCTCCATTCTGCGAATTCACAAAACTCCATTCTATGATTTCACACACCTCCATACTATGACTTCACACACCTCCCTCTATGACTTCACACACCTCCATTCTGAGTTCACACACCTCAATTCTGTGACTTCACACACCTCCATTCTGACTTCACACACCAATATATGACTTCACGCACCTCCATTCTGTGACTTCACAAACTTCCATTGTGACGACACACACCTCCATTCTATGAGTTCACACACCTCCATTCTATGACTTCACATACCTCCATTCTGACTTCACACACCTCCATTCTATGACTTCACAGACCTCGAATCTGTGACTTCACTCACCTCCATTCTATGACTTCACACTGCTCCATTCTATGACTTCCCACACCTCCTTTCTATGACTTCACCCACCTCTATTCTATGACTTCACACCTCGATTCTGACTTCAGATACCTCCATTCTGTGAATTCACACACCTCCATTTTATGACTTCAAACACCTCCATTCTCTGACTTCACACACCTCCATTCTGAGCTCACACAACTCCATTCGGTGACTTCACACACCTCCATTCTTACTTCACAAACATCCATTCTATGACTTCACACACTTCCATTCTATGAGTTCACACACCTGCATTGTGACTTCACACACCTCCATTATCTGACTTCACACACCTCCATTCTGACTTCACACACCTCCATTCTGTCTTCAGACACCTCAATTCTGTGACTTCACACACCTCCATTCTATGATTTCACACACCTCCATTCTATGACTTCACAGACCTCCATTCTATGATTTCACACACCTCCATTCTATGACTTCACACACCTCCATTCTGTAACTTCACACGCTTCCAATGTTTGACTTCACAAACCTCCATTCCATGACTTCATACACTTCCATTCTATGACTTCACACATATCCATTCTTTGACTTCACACACCTCCATTGTGACTTCACAGACCTCCATTCTGTGACTTCACACACCTGCATTTGTGATTTCACACACCACAATTTTGACTTCACACACGTCCATTCTTTGACTTCACACACCTCCATTCTCGGAATTCTCACACCTCCATTTTGACTTCATACACTTCCATTCTATGACTTCACACACTTCCATTGTTTGACTTCACACACCTCCATTCTATGAATTCACATACCTCCATTGTGACTTCACACAACTCTATTCTGTGACTTCAAACACCTGCCTTCTCTGACTTCACACACCTCCATTCTGTGACTTCACACCTCCATTCTATGACTTCAAACCTCCATTCTATGACTTCACACACCAATATTTATGACGTCACACACTTCCATTCTATGACTTCACACACCTCCATTCTGTGACTTCACTCACCTCCATTATGAATTCACACAACTCCATTTTGTGACTTCACACACCTCCATTCTGTGACTTCACACTCCTTGATTCTCTGACTTCACACACCTCCATTCTACGATTTCACACACCTCCATTCTGTGACTTAACACATCTCCATTCTATGACTTCACACATCTCCATTCTGTGACTTCACACACCTCCATTATATGACTTTATACACCTCCATTTTGTGACTTCACACACCTCCATTCTATGACTTCACACACCTCCATTCTGAATTCACACACCTCCATTCTGACTTCACACACCTCAATTCTGTGACTTCACACACCTCCATTCTATGACTTCACATACCTCATTTCTGAGTTGACACACCTCCATTTTGTGACTTCACATACCTATAATCTGACTTCACACACCTCCATTCTATGACTTAACACACCTCCATTCTGTGACTTCAAAAACCACCATTCTATGACTTCACACATCTCCATTGTGACTTCACACACCTCCATTCTATGAGTTCACACAGCGCCATTCTGACTTCACACACCTCCATTCTATGACTTCCCACACGTCTATTCTGACTTCACACATCTACATTCTGTGACTTCACATTCCTCCATTCTTTGACTTCACACCCCTCCATTCTGTGCCTTCACACACCTCCACTCTGTGACTTTACACACCTCCATTCTGTGACTTCACACACCTCCCTTCTGTGACTTCACACACCTCCATTCTATGACTTCACACACCTCCATTCTAAGACTTCACACACCTCCATTCTATGACTTCACACACTTCCATTGTTTGACATCATACACCTCCATTCTTTGACTTCACACACCTCCGTTCCATGAATTCACATACCTCCATTGTATGAGTTCATACACCTCCATTCTTTGACATCAAAAACCACCATTCTATGACTTCACACACCTCCATTTTGACTTCACACACCTCAATTCTCAGAGTTCACACACTTCCATTCAGCCTTCACCGACCTCCAGTCTATGACTTCACTCAGCTGCCTTCTGACTTCACACACCTTCATTTGTGAATTCACACACCACCATTTTGACTTCACACACCTCCATTCTGTGAGTTCACACACCTCCATTCTGTGACTTCACACACGTCCATTCTGTGACTTCACACACCTCCATTGTTTGACTTCACACACCTCCATTCTTGGACTTCACACACCTCCATTCCATGACTTCACACACCTCCATTCTATGAGTTCACACACCTCCATTCTTTGAGTTCACACACCTCCATTTTGACTTCACACACCTCCATTCTATGACTTCACACACCTTCATTCCTACTTCAGAAACATCCATTCTATGATTGTACACACCTCCATTCGATGACTTCACACACCTCTATTCTGAATTCACACACCTCCATTCTGTGACTTCACACACCTCCCTTCTGTGACTTCACACACCTCCATTCTATGACTTCACACACCTCCATTCTATGACTTCACACACTTCCATTGTTTGACATCATACACCTCCATTCTTTGACTTCACACACCTCCGTTCCATGAATTCACATACCTCCATTGTATGAGTTCATACACCTCCATTCTATGACTTCACACACCTTCAATCTTACTTCAGCAACATCCATTCTATGACTTCATACACCTCCATTCTATGACTTCACAAACCTCCATTCTGTGACTTCACACACCTCCATTCTGGTTTCACACACCTCCATTCTGTGACTTCACACACCTCCATTCTGACTTCACACACCTCCATTCTATGACTTAACACACTTCCATTCTATGACTTCACACACCTCCATTCTGTGACTTCACACACTTCCTCTCTTAGATAACACACCTCCATTCTGTGTCTTCACACACCTCCATTTTGTGACTTCAGACACCTTCTTCTATGACTTCACACACCTTCATTCTGTGACTTCACACACCTCCATTCTATGACTTCACACACCTCGTTTCTGAGTTGACACACCTGCTTTCTGTGATTTCACACACCTCCAATCTGAGTTCACACACCTCCAGTCTATGACTTCACACACCTCCATTCTTTGACATCAAAGATCACCATTCTATGACTTCACACACCTCCATTTTGACTTCACACACCTCCATTCTACGAGTTCACACACTTCCATTCTGCCTTCACCCACCTCCATTCTATGACTTCACTCAGCTGCCTTCTGACTTCACACACCTTCATTTGTGAATTCACACACCACCATTTTGACTTCACACACCTCCATTCTGTGAGTTCACACACCTCCATTCTGTGACTTCACACACGTCCATTCTGTGACTTCACACACCTCCATTGTTTGACTTCACACACCTCCATTCTTGGACTTCACACACCTCCATTTTGACTTCACACACCTCCATTCTATGACTTCACACACCTTCATTCCTACTTCAGAAACATCCATTCTATGACTGTACACACCTCCATTCGATGACTTCACACACCTCCATTCTGAATTCACACAGCTCCATTCTATGTTTTCACACACCTCCATTCTGTGACTTCACACACTTCCATTCTATGACTTTACACACCTTCATTCTTACTTCACAAACAACCATTCTATGACTTCACACACCTCCATTCTATGACTTCACACACTTCCATTCTGTGACTTCACGCACCTCCATTCTATGTCTTCACATACCTCCATTGTGACTTCACACACCTCCATTCAATGAGTTCACACACCTCCATTCTAACTTCACACACCTCCATTCTATGACTTCACACTCCGCCATTCTGACTTCACACTCCTCCATTCTGCGAATTCACAAAACTCCATTCTATGATTTCACACACCTCCATACTATGACTTCACACACCTCCCTCTATGACTTCACACACCTCCATTCTGAGTTCACACACCTCAATTCTGTGACTTCACACACCTCCATTCTGACTTCACACACCAATATATGACTTCACGCACCTCCATTCTGTGACTTCACACACTTCCATTGTGACGACACACACCTCCATTCTATGAGTTCACACACCTCCATTCTATGACTTCACATACCTCCATTCTGACTTCACACACCTCCATTCTATGACTTCACAGACCTCGAATCTGTGACTTCACTCACCTCCATTCTATGACTTCACACTGCTCCATTCTATGACTTCCCACACCTCCTTTCTATGACTTCACCCACCTCTATTCTATGACTTCACACCTCGATTCTGACTTCAGATACCTCCATTCTGTGAATTCACACACCTCCATTTTATGACTTCAAACACCTCCATTCTCTGACTTCACACACCTCCATTCTGAGCTCACACAACTCCATTCGGTGACTTCACACACCTCCATTCTTACTTCACAAACCTCCATTCTATGACTTCACACACTTCCATTCTATGAGTTCACACACCTGCATTGTGACTTCACACACCTCCATTATCTGACTTCACACACCTCCATTCTGACTTCACACACCTCCATTCTGTCTTCAGACACCTCAATTCTGTGACTTCACACACCTCCATTCTATGATTTCACACACCTCCATTCTATGACTTCACAGACCTCCATTCTATGATTTCACACACCTCCATTCTATGACTTCACACACCTCCATTCTGTAACTTCACACGCTTCCAATGTTTGACTTCACAAACCTCCATTCCATGACTTCATACACTTCCATTCTATGACTTCACACATATCCATTCTTTGACTTCACACACCTCCATTGTGACTTCACAGACCTCCATTCTGTGACTTCACACACCTGCATTTGTGATTTCACACACCACAATTTTGACTTCACACACGTCCATTCTTTGACTTCACACACCTCCATTCTCGGACTTCTCACACCTCCATTTTGACTTCACACACTTCCATTCTATGACTTCACACACTTCCATTGTTTGACTTCACACACCTCCATTCTATGAATTCACATACCTCCATTCTGACTTCACACAACTCTATTCTGTGAGTTCACACACCTGCCTTCTCTGACTTCACACACCTCCATTCTGTGACTTCACACCTCCATTCTATGACTTCAAACCTCCATTCTATGACTTCACACACCAATATTTATGACGTCACACACTTCCATTCTATGACTTCACACACCTCCATTCTGTGACTTCACTCACCTCCATTATGAATTCACACAACTCCATTTTGTGACTTCACACACCTCCATTCTGTGACTTCACACTCCTTGATTCTCTGACTTCACACACCTCCATTCTACGATTTCACACACCTCCATTCTGTGACTTAACACATCTCCATTCTATGACTTCACACACCTCCATTCTGTGACTTCACACACCTCCATTATATGACTTTATACACCTCCATTTTGTGACTTCACACACCTCCATTCTATGACTTCACACACCTCCATTCTGAATTCACACACCTCCATTCTGACTTCACACACCTCAATTCTGTGACTTCACACACCTCCATTCTATGACTTCACATACCTCATTTCTGAGTTGACACACCTCCATTTTGTGACTTCACATACCTATAATCTGACTTCACACACCTCCATTCTATGACTTAACACACCTCCATTCTGTGACTTCAAAAACCACCATTCTATGACTTCACACATCTCCATTGTGACTTCACACACCTCCATTCTATGAGTTCACACAGCGCCATTCTGACTTCACACACCTCCATTCTATGACTTCCCACACGTCTATTCTGACTTCACACATCTACATTCTGTGACTTCACATTCCTCCATTCTTTGAC
Organism: Megascapheus bottae; assembly: GCA_024803745.1. Taxonomy (NCBI): domain Eukaryota; kingdom Metazoa; phylum Chordata; class Mammalia; order Rodentia; family Geomyidae; genus Megascapheus; species Megascapheus bottae. The sequence continues at coordinate 123,348 of JANJXV010001040.1, read as the reverse complement.
TTCACACCCCTCCATTCTGTGCCTTCACACACCTCCACTCTGTGACTTTACACACCTCCATTCTGTGACTTCACACACCTCCCTTCTGTGACTTCACACACCTCCATTCTATGACTTCACACACCTCCATTCTAAGACTTCACACACCTCCATTCTATGACTTCACACACTTCCATTGTTTGACATCATACACCTCCATTCTTTGACTTCACACACCTCCGTTCCATGAATTCACATACCTCCATTGTATGAGTTCATACACCTCCATTCTTTGACATCAAAAACCACCATTCTATGACTTCACACACCTCCATTTTGACTTCACACACCTCCATTCTCCGAGTTCACACACTTCCATTCAGCCTTCACCGACCTCCAGTCTATGACTTCACTCAGCTGCCTTCTGACTTCACACACCTTCATTTGTGAATTCACACACCACCATTTTGACTTCACACACCTCCATTCTGTGAGTTCACACACCTCCATTCTGTGACTTCACACACGTCCATTCTGTGACTTCACACACCTCCATTGTTTGACTTCACACACCTCCATTCTTGGACTTCACACACCTCCATTCCATGACTTCACACACCTCCATTCTATGAGTTCACACACCTCCATTCTTTGAGTTCACACACCTCCATTTTGACTTCACACACCTCCATTCTATGACTTCACACACCTTCATTCCTACTTCAGAAACATCCATTCTATGACTGTACACACCTCCATTCGATGACTTCACACACCTCTATTCTGAATTCACACAGCTCCATTCTATGACTTCACACACCTCCATTCTGGTTTCACACACCTCCATTCTGTGACTTCACACACCTCCATTCTGAGTTCACACACCTCAATTCTGTGACTTCACACACCTCCATTCTGACTTCACACACCAATATATGACTTCACACACCTCCATTCTGTGACTTCACACACTTCCATTGTGACGACACACACCTCCATTCTATGAGTTCACACACCTCCATTCTATGACTTCACATACCTCCATTCTGACTTCACACACCTCCATTCTATGACTTCACAGACCTCGAATCTGTGACTTCACTCACCTCCATTCTATGACTTCACACTGCTCCATTCTATGACTTCCCACACCTCCTTTCTATGACTTCACCCACCTCTATTCTATGATTTCACACCTCGATTCTGACTTCAGATACCTCCATTCTGTGAATTCACACACCTCCATTCTATGACTTCAAACACCTCCATTCTCTGACTTTACACACCTCCATTCTGAGCTCACACAACTCCATTCGGTGACTTCACACACCTCCATTCTTACTTCACAAACCTCCATTCTATGACTTCACACACTTCCATTCTATGAGTTCACACACCTGCATGGTGACTTCACACACCTCCATTATCTGACTTCACACACCTCCATTCTATGACTTCACAGACCTCCATTCTATGACTTCACACACCTCCTTTCTGAGTTCACACACATCCATTCTGTGACTTCACACACCTCCATTATGATTTCATACACCTCCATTCTATGAGTTCACACACCTCTATTTTGACTTCACACACATCCATTCTATGACTTCACACAGCTGCATTCTGACTTCACACACCTCCATTCTATGACTTCGCACACCTCTATTCTGACTTCACACACCTGCATTCTGTGACTTCACACACCTCCATTCTATGACTTCACAAACCTCCATTCTGTGACTTCACACACCTCCACTCTGTGACTTTACACACCTCCATTCTGTGACTTCACACACCTCCATTCTGTGATTTCACACACAATCCATTCTATGACTTCACAAACCTCCATTCTCTGATTTCACACACCCCCATTCTATGACTTCACACACCTCCATTGTGACTTCACACACCTCCATTCATGAGTTCATACACCTCCATTCTGACTTCACAAACCTCCATTCTATGACTTCACAGACTTTGAATATGTGACTTCACTCACCTCCACTCTATGACTTCACACTTCTCCATTCTATGACTTCCCACACCTCCTTTCCATGACTTCAACCAACCACATTCTATGACTTCACACCTCCATTCTGACTTCACACACCTCCATTCTGTGACTTCACGCACCTCCATTCTATGTCTTCACACACCTCCATTGTGACTTCACACACCTCCATTCAATGAGTTCACACACCTCCATTCTAACTTCACACACCTCCATTCTATGACTTCACACTCCGCCATTCTGACTTCACACTCCTCCATTCTGCGAATTCACAAAACTCCATTCTATGATTTCACACACCTCCATACTATGACTTCACACACCTCCATCTATGACTTCACACACCTCCATTCTGAGTTCACACACCTCAATTCTGTGACTTCACACACCTCCATTCTGACTTCACACAACAATATATGACTTCACACACCTCCATTCTGTGACTTCACACACTTCCATTGTGACGACACACACCTCCATTCTATGAGTTCACACACCTCCATTCTATGACTTCACATACCTCCATTCTGACTTCACACACCTCCATTCTATGACTTCACAGACCTCGAATCTGTGACTTCACTCACCTCCATTCTATGACTTCACACTGCTCCATTCTATGACTTCCCACACCTCCTTTCTATGACTTCACCCACCTCTATTCTATGACTTCACACCTCGATTCTGACTTCAGATACCTCCATTCTGTGAATTCACACACCTCCATTCTATGACTTCAAACACCTCCATTCTCTGACTTCACACACCTCCATTCTGAGCTCACACAACTCCATTCGGTGACTTCACACACCTCCATTCTTACTTCACAAACCTCCATTCTATGACTTCACACACTTCCATTCTATGAGTTCACACACCTGCATGGTGACTTCACACACCTCCATTATCTGACTTCACACACCTCCATTCTGACTTCACACACCTCCATTCTTTCTTCAGACACCTCAATTCTGTGACTTCACACAACTCCATTCTATGATTTCACACACCTCCATTCTATGACTTCACAGACCTCCATTCTATGACTTCACACACCTCCTTTCTGAGTTCACACACATCCATTCTGTGACTTCACACACCTCCATTGTGACTTCATACACCTCCATTCTATGAGTTCACACACCTCTATTCTGACTTCACACACATCCATTCTATGACTTCACACAGCTGCATTCTGACTTCACACACCTCCATTCTATGACTTCGCACACCTCTATTCTGACTTCACACACCTGCATTCTGTGACTTCACACACCTCCATTCTATGACTTCACAAACCTCCATTCTGTGACTTCACACACCTCCACTCTGTGACTTTACACACCTCCATTCTGTGACTTCACACACCTCCATTCTGTGATTTCACACACAATCCATTCTATGACTTCACAAACCTCCATTCTTTGATTTCACACACCTCCATCCTATGACTTCACACACCTCAATTGTGACTTCACACAGCTCCATTCTGTGACTTCACACAGCTCCATTCTGTGACTTCACACCCCTCCATTCTATGACTTCACACACCTGCATTCTGACTTCACACACCTCCATTCTCTGATTTCACACACCCCCATTCTATGACTTCACACACCTCCATTGTGACTTCACACACCTCCATTCATGAGTTCATACACCTCCATTCTGACTTCACAAACCTCCATTCTATGACTTCACAGACTTTGAATATGTGACTTCACTCACCTCCACTCTATGACTTCACACTTCTCCATTCTATGACTTCCCACACCTCCTTTCCATGACTTCACCCAACCCCATTCTATGACTTCACACCTCCATTCTGACTTCACACACCTCCATTCGGTGACTTCACACACCTCCATTCTATGAGTTCACACACCTCCATTTTGACTTCACACACCTCCATTCTATGACTTCACACACCTTCATTCTTACTTCAGAAACATCCGTTCTATGACTTCACACACCTCCATTCTATGACTTCAGACACCTCCATTCTATGACTTCACACACCTCCATTCTGTGACTTCACACACCTCCATTCTATGACTTCACACACCTGCATTCTGACTTCACACACCTTCATTCTCTGATTTCACACACCCCCATTCTATGACTTCACACACCTCCATTGTGACTTCACACACCTCCATTCATGAGTTCATACACCTCCATTCTGACTTCACAAACCTCCATTCTATGACTTCACAGACTTTGAATATGTGACTTCACTCACCTCCACTCTATGACTTCACACTTCTCCATTCTATGACTTCCCACACCTCCTTTCCATGACTTCACCCAACCCCATTCTATGACTTCACACCTCCATTCTGACTTCACACACCTCCATTCTGTGACTTCACGCACCTCCATTCTATGTCTTCACACACTTCCATTCTGTGACTTCACGCACCTCCATTCTATGTCTTCACACACCTCCATTGTGACTTCACACACCTCCATTCAGTGATTTCACACTCCGCCATTCTGACTTCACACTCCTCCATTCTGCGAATTCACAAAACTCCATTCCATGATTTCACACACCTCCATACTATGACTTCACACACCTCCATCTATGACTTCACACACCTCCATTCTGAGTTCACACACCTCAATTCTGTGACTTCACACACCTCCATTCTGACTTCACACAACAATATATGATTTCACACACCTCCATTCTGTGACTTCACACACTTCCATTGTGACGACACACACCTCCATTCTATGAGTTCACACACCTCCATTCTATGACTTCACATACCTCCATTCTGACTTCACACACCTCCATTCTATGACTTCATAGACCTCGAATCTGTGACTTCACTCACCTCCATTCTATGACTTCACACTGCTCCATTCTATGACTTCCCACACCTCCTTTCTATGACTTCACCCACCTCTATTCTATGACTTCACACCTCGATTCTGACTTCAGATACCTCCATTCTGTGAATTCACACACCTCCATTCTATGACTTCAAACACCTCCATTCTCTGACTTCACACACCTCCATTCTGAGCTCACACAACTCCATTCGGTGACTTCACACACCTCCATTCTTACTTCACAAACCTCCATTCTATGACTTCACACACTTCCATTCTATGAGTTCACACACCTGCATGGTGACTTCACACACCTCCATTATCTGACTTCACACACCTCCATTCTGACTTCACACACCTCCATTCTGTCTTCAGACACCTCAATTCTGTGACTTCACACAACTCCATTCTATGATTTCACACACCTCCATTCTATGACTTCACAGACCTCCATTCTATGACTTCACACACCTCCTTTCTGAGTTCACACACATCCATTCTGTGACTTCACACACCTCCATTGTGACTTCATACACCTCCATTCTATGAGTTCACACACCTCTATTCTGACTTCACACACATCCATTCTATGACTTCACACAGCTGCATTCTGACTTCACACACCTCCATTCTATGACTTCACAAACCTCCATTCTGTGACTTCACACACCTCCACTCTGTGACTTTGCACACCTCCATTCTGTGACTTCACACACCTCCATTCTCTGATTTCACACACCCCCATTCTATGACTTCACACACCTCCATTGTGACTTCACACACCTCCATTCATGAGTTCATACACCTCCATTCTGACTTCACAAACCTCCATTCTATGACTTCACAGACTTTGAATATGTGACTTCACTCACCTCCACTCTATGACTTCACACTTCTCCATTCTATGACTTCCCACACCTCCTTTCCATGACTTCACCCAACCCCATTCTATGACTTCACACCTCCATTCTGACTTCACACACCTCCATTCTGTGACTTCACGCACCTCCATTCTATGTCTTCACACACTTCCATTCTGTGACTTCACGCACCTCCATTCTATTTCTTCACACACCTCCATTGTGACTTCACACACCTCCATTCAGTGATTTCACACTCCGCCATTCTGACTTCACACTCCTCCATTCTGCGAATTCACAAAACTCCATTCTATGATTTCACACACCTCCATACTATGACTTCACACACCTCCATCTATGACTTCACACACCTCCATTCTGAGTTCACACACCTCAATTCTGTGATTTCACACACCTCCATTCTGACTTCACACAACAATATATGACTTCACACACCTCCATTCTGTGACTTCACACACTTCCATTGTGACGACACACACCTCCATTCTATGAGTTCACACACCTCCATTCTATGACTTCACATACCTCCATTCTGACTTCACACACCTCCATTCTATGACTTCACAGACCTCGAATCTGTGACTTCACTCACCTCCATTCTATGACTTCACACTGCTCCATTCTATGACTTCCCACACCTCCTTTCTATGACTTCACCCACCTCTATTCTATGACTTCACACCTCGATTCTGACTTCAGATACCTCCATTCTGTGAATTCACACACCTCCATTCTATGACTTCAAACACCTCCATTCTCTGACTTCACACACCTCCATTCTGAGCTCACACAACTCCATTCGGTGAATTCACACACTTCCATTCTTACTTCACAAACCTCCATTCTATGACTTCACACACTTCCATTCTATGAGTTCACACACCTGCATGGTGACTTCACACACCTCCATTATCTGACTTCACACACCTCCATTCTGACTTCACACACCTCCATTCTGTCTTCAGACACCTCAATTCTGAGACTTCACACAACTCCATTCTATGATTTCACACACCTCCATTCTATGACTTCACAGACCTCCATTCTATGACTTCACACACCTCCTTTCTGAGTTCACACACATCCATTCTGTGACTTCACACACCTCCATTGTGACTTCATACACCTCCATTCTATGAGTTCACACACCTCTATTCTGACTTCACACACATCCATTCTATGACTTCACACAGCTGCATTCTGACTTCACACACCTCCATTCTATGACTTCACAAACCTCCATTCTGTGACTTCACACACCTCCACTCTGTGACTTTACACACCTCCATTCTGTGACTTCACACACCTCCATTCTGTGATTTCACACACAATCCATTCTATGACTTCACAAACCTCCATTCTTTGATTTCACACACCTCCATCCTATGACTTCATACACCTCCATTGTGATTTCACACAGCTCCATTCTGTGACTTCACACAGCTCCATTCTGTGACTTCACACACCTCCATTCTCTGACTTCACACACCTGCATTCTGACTTCACACACCTCCATTCTCTGATTTCACACACCTCCATTGTGACTTCACACACCTCCATTCATGAGTTCATACACCTCCATTCTGACTTCACAAACCTCCATTCTATGACTTCATAGACTTTGAATATGTGACTTCACTCACCTCCACTCTATGACTTCACACTTCTCCATTCTATGACTTCCCACACCTCCTTTCCATGACTTCACCCAACCCCATTCTATGACTTCACACCTCCATTCTGACTTCACACACCTCCATTCGGTGACTTCACACACCTCCATTCTATGAGTTCACACTCCTCCATTTTGACTTCACACACCTTCATTCTTACTTCAGAAACATCCGTTCTATGACTTCACACACCTCCATTGTATGACTTCACACACCTCCATTCTATGACTTCACACACCTACATTCTGTGACTTCACACACCTCCATTCTATGTCTTCACACACCTCCATTGTGACTTCACACACGTCCATTCTATGAGTAGACACACGTCCATTCTGACTTCACACACTTCCATTTTATGACTTCACACTCCTCCATTCTGACTTCACACAGCTCCATTCTGTGAATTCACAAAATTCCAATCTATGATTTCACACACCTCCATACTGTGACTTCACACACCTCCATCTATGACTTCAAACACCTCCATTCTGAGTTCACACACCTCCATTCTGTGACTTCACACACTTCCATTCTGACTTCATACACCTCCAATATATGACTTCACACACCTCCATTCTGTGACTTCACACACTTCCATTGTGACGTCACACACCTCCATTCTATGAGTTCACACACATCCATTCTAGGACTTCACACTCCTCAATTCTGACATCACACATCTCCATTCTATGACTTCACAGACCTCGGATCTGTGACTTCACTCACCTCCATTCTATGACTTCACACTCCTCTATTCTATGACTTCCCACATCTCCTTTCTATGACTTCACCCACCTCTATTCTATGACTTCACACCTCCATTCTGACTTCACACACCTCCATTCTGTGACTTCACACACCTCCATTCTATGACTTCACACACCTCATTCTATGCCTTCACACACCTTCATTCTTACTTCAGAAACATCGATTCTATGACCTCACACACCTCCATTCTATGACTTCACAAATCTCCATTCTGTGACTTCCCACACCTCCATTCTGAGTTCACACATCTCCATTCTGTGACTTCACACACCTCCCTTCTGACTTCACACACCTCCCTTCTGTAACTTCACACACCTCCATTTTGAGTTCACCCCCTTCCATTCTGTGACGTCACACACCTCCATTCTGTTACTTCACACACCTCTATTCTGTGACTTCACACACCTCCTTTCTGAGTTCACACAACTCCATTCTATGACTTCGCACACCTGCATTGTGACTTCACTCACCTCCATTCTATGAGTTCACACACCTGCATTGTGACTTCACACACCTCCATTCTATGACTTCACACATCTCCATTGTGACTTCACACACCTCCATGCAGTGACATCACACACCTCCATTCTGACTTCACACACCCCCATTCTTTGACTTCACACACCTCCATTCTATGACTTCACACACCTCCACTGTGACTTCACAGAACTCCATTCTGTGACTTCACACACCTCCCTCTGTGACTTCACACACATCCAATCTATGACTTCACACACTTCCAATCTATGACTTCACACACATCCATTCTTTGACTTCACACACCACAATTTTGACTTCACACAAGTCCATTCATTGACTTCACTCACCTCCATTCTCTGACTTCACACACCTCCATTTTGACTTCACACACTTCCATTCTGTGACTTCACACACCTCCATTCTATGACTTCACAAACCTCCATTCTGTGACTTCACACACCTCCACTCTGTGACTTTACACACCTCCATTCTGTGACTTCACACACCTCCATTCTGTGATTTCACACACAATTCCTTCTATGACTTCACAAACCTCCATTCTTTGATTTCACACACCTCCATCCTATGACTTCACACACCTCCATTGTGACTTCACACAGCTCCATTCTGTGACTTCACACAGCTCCATTCTGTGACTTCACACACCTCCATTCTATGACTTCACACACCTACATTCTGACTTCACACACCTCCATTCTCTGATTTCACACACCTCCATTGTGACTTCACACACCTCCATTCATGAGTTCATACACCTCCATTCTGACTTCACAAACCTCCATTCTATGACTTCACAGACTTTGAATATGTGACTTCACTCACCTCCACTCTATGACTTCACACTTCTCCATTCTATGACTTCCCACACCTCCTTTCCATGACTTCACCCAACCCCATTCTATGACTTCACACCTCCATTCTGACTTCACACACCTCCATTCGGTGACTTCACACACCTCCATTCTATGATTTCACACACCTCCATTTTGACTTCACACACCTCCATTCTATGACTTCACACACCTTCATTCTTACTTCAGAAACATCCGTTCTATGACTTCACACACCTCCATTCTATGACTTCACACACCTACATTCTGTGACTTCACACACCTCCATTCTATGTCTTCACACACCTCCATTGTGACTTCACACACGTCCATTCTATGAGTAGACACACGTCCATTCTGACTTCACACACTTCCATTTTATGACTTCACACTCCTCCATTCTGACTTCACACAGCTCCATTCTGTGAATTCACAAAATTCCAATCTATGATTTCACACACCTCCATACTGTGACTTCACACACCTCCATCTATGACTTCAAACACCTCCATTCTGAGTTCACACACCTCCATTCTGTGACTTCACACACCTCCATTCTGACTTCATACACCTCCATTCTGAGTTCACACACCTCCATTCTATGACTTCACACACCTCCATTCTGTGACTTCACACACTTCCATTGTGACGTCACACACCTCCATTCTATGAGTTCACACACATCCATTCTAGGACTTCACACTCCTCAATTCTGACATCACACATCTCCATTCTATGACTTCACAGACCTCGGATCTGTGACTTCACTCACCTCCATTCTATGACTTCACACTCCTCTATTCTATGACTTCCCACATCTCCTTTCTATGACTTCACCCACCTCTATTCTATAACTTCACACCTCCATTCTGACTTCACACACCTCCATTCTGTGACTTCACACACCTCCATTCTATGACTTCACACACCTCCATTCTATGACTTCACACACCTTCATTCTTACTTCAGAAACATCCATTCTATGACCTCACACACCTCCATTCTATGACTTCACAAATCTCCATTCTGTGACTTCCCACACTTCCATTCTGAGTTCACACATCTCCATTCTGTGACTTCACACACCTCCCTTCTGACTTCACACACCTCCCTTCTGTAACTTCACACACCTCCATTTTGAGTTCACCCCCTTCCATTCTGTGACGTCACACACCTCCATTCTGTTACTTCACACACCTCCATTCTGTGACTTCACAAACCTCCATTCTATGACTTCACACACCTCCATTCTGTGAATTCACACACCTCCATTCTGGCACTTTACACACCTCCATTGTATGACTTCACACACCTCTATTCTGTGACTTCACACACCTCCTTTCTGAGTTCACACAACTCCATTCTATGACTTCGCACACCTGCATTGTGACTTCACTCACCTCCATTCTATGAGTTCACACACCTGCATTGTGACTTCACACACCTCCATTCTATGACTTCACACACCTCCCTCTATGACTTCACACACCTCCATTCTGAGTTCACACACCTCAATTCTGTGACTTCACACACCTCCATTCTGACTTCACACACCAATACATGACTTCACGCACCTCCATTCTGTGACTTCACACACTTCCACTGTGACGACACACACCTCCATTCTATGAGTTCACACACCTCCATTCTATGACTTCACAGACCTCGAAACTGTGACTTCACTCACCTCCGTTCTATGACTTCACACTGCTCCATTCTATGACTTCCCACACCTCATTTCTATGACTTCACCCACCTCTATTCTATGACTTCACACCTCGATTCTGACTTCAGATACCTCCATTCTGTGAATTCACACACCTCCATTTTATGACTTCAAACACCTCCATTCTCTGACTTCACACACCTCCATTCTGAGCTCACACAACTCCATTCGGTGACTTCACACACCTCCATTCTTACTTCACAAACCTCCATTCTATGACTTCACACACTTCCATTCTATGAGTTCACACACCTGCATTGTGACTTCACACACCTCCATTATCTGACTTCACACACCTCCATTCTGACTTCACACACCTCCATTCTGTCTTCAGACACCTCAATTCTGTGACTTCACACACCTCCATTCTATGATTTCACACACCTCCATTCTATGACTTCACACACCTCCATTCTATGATTTCACACACCTCCATTCTATGACTTCACACACCTCCATTCTGTAACTTCACACGCTTCCAATGTTTGACTTCACAAACCTCCATTCCATGACTTCATACACTTCCATTCTATGACTTCACACATATCCATTCTTTGACTTCACACACCTCCATTGTGACTTCACAGACCTCCATTCTGTGACTTCACACACCTGCATTTGTGATTTCACACACCACAATTTTGACTTCACACACGTCCATTCTTTGACTTCACACACCTCCATTCTCGGACTTCTCACACCTCCATTTTGACTTCACACACTTCCATTCTATGACTTCACACACTTCCATTGTTTGACTTCACACACCTCCATTCTATGAATTCACATACCTCCATTCTATGACTTCAAACCTCCATTCTATGACTTCACACACCAATATTTATGACGTCACACACTTCCATTCTATGACTTCACACACCTCCATTCTGTGACTTCACTCACCTCCATTATGAATTCACACAACTCCATTTTGTGACTTCACACACCTCCATTCTGTGACTTCACACTCCTTGATTCTCTGACTTCACACACCTCCATTCTACGATTTCACACACCTCCATTCTGTGACTTAACACATCTCCATTCTATGACTTCACACACCTCCATTCTGTGACTTCACACACCTCCATTATATGACTTTATACACCTCCATTTTGTGACTTCACACACCTCCATTCTATGACTTCACACACCTCCATTCTGAATTCACACACCTCCATTCTGACTTCACACACCTCAATTCTGTGACTTCACACACCTCCATTCTATGACTTCACATACCTCATTTCTGAGTTGACACACCTCCATTTTGTGACTTCACATACCTATAATCTGACTTCACACACCTCCATTCTATGACTTAACACACCTCCATTCTGTGACTTCAAAAACCACCATTCTATGACTTCACACATCTCCATTGTGACTTCACACACCTCCATTCTATGAGTTCACACAGCGCCATTCTGACTTCACACACCTCCATTCTATGACTTCCCACACGTCTATTCTGACTTCACACATCTACATTCTGTGACTTCACATTCCTCCATTCTTTGACTTCACACCCCTCCATTCTGTGCCTTCACACACCTCCACTCTGTGACTTTACACACCTCCATTCTGTGACTTCACACACCTCCCTTCTGTGACTTCACACACCTCCATTCTATGACTTCACACACCTCCATTCTAAGACTTCACACACCTCCATTCTATGACTTCACACACTTCCATTGTTTGACATCATACACCTCCATTCTTTGACTTCACACACCTCCGTTCCATGAATTCACATACCTCCATTGTATGAGTTCATACACCTCCATTCTATGACTTCACACACCTTGAATCTTACTTCAGCAACATCCATTCTATGACTTCATACACCTCCATTCTATGACTTCACAAACCTCCATTCTGTGACTTCACACACCTCCATTCTGGGTTCACACACCTCCATTCTGTGACTTCACACACCTCCATTCTGACTTCACACACCTCCATTCTATGACTTAACACACTTCCATTCTATGACTTCACACACCTCCATTCTGTGACTTCACACACCTCCTCTCTGAGATAACACTCCTCCATTCTGTGTCTTCACACACCTCCATTCTGTGACTTCAGACACCTCCTTCTATGACTTCACACACCTTCATTCTGTGACTTCACACACCTCCATTCTATGACTTCACACACCTCGTTTCTGAGTTGACACACCTGCTTTCTGTGATTTCACACACCTCCAATCTGAGTTCACACACCTCCAGTCTATGACTTCACACACCTCCATTCTTTGACATCAAAAACCACCATTCTATGACTTCACACACCTCCATTTTGACTTCACACACCTCCATTCTCCGAGTTCACACACTTCCATTCAGCCTTCACCGACCTCCAGTCTATGACTTCACTCAGCTGCCTTCTGACTTCACACACCTTCATTTGTGAATTCACACACCACCATTTTGACTTCACACACCTCCATTCTGTGAGTTCACACACCTCCATTCTGTGACTTCACACACGTCCATTCTGTGACTTCACACACCTCCATTGTTTGACTTCACACACCTCCATTCTTGGACTTCACACACCTCCATTCCATGACTTCACACACCTCCATTCTATGAGTTCACACACCTCCATTCTTTGAGTTCACACACCTCCATTTTGACTTCACACACCTCCATTCTATGACTTCACACACCTTCATTCCTACTTCAGAAACATCCATTCTATGACTGTACACACCTCCATTCGATGACTTCACACACCTCTATTCTGAATTCACACAGCTCCATTCTATGACTTCACACACCTCCATTCTGTGACTTCACACACTTCCATTCTATGACTTCACACACCTTCATTCTTACTTCACAAACATCCATTCTATGACTTCACACACCTCCATTCTATGACTTCACACACTTCCATTCTGTGACTTCACGCACCTCCATTCTATGTCTTCACACACCTCCATTTTGACTTCACACACCTCCATTCAGTGATTTCACACTCCGCCATTCTGACTTCACACTCCTCCATTCTGCGAATTCACAAAACTCCATTCTATGATTTCACACACCTCCATACTATGACTTCACACACCTCCATCTATGACTTCACACACCTCCATTCTGAGTTCACACACCTCAATTCTGTGACTTCACACACCTCCATTCTGACTTCACACAACAATATATGACTTCATACACCTCCATTCTGTGACTTCACACACTTCCATTGTGACGACACACACCTCCATTCTATGAGTTCACACACCTCCATTCTATGACTTCACATACCTCCATTCTGACTTCACACACCTCCATTCTATGACTTCACAGACCTCGAATCTGTGACTTCACTCACCTCCATTCTATGACTTCACACTGCTCCATTCTATGACTTCCCACACCTCCTTTCTATGACTTCACCCACCTCTATTCTATGACTTCACACACCAATATTTATGACGTCACACACTTCCATTCTATGACTTCACACACCTCCATTCTGTGACTTCACTCACCTCCATTATGAATTCACACAACTCCATTTTGTGACTTCACACACCTCCATTCTGTGACTTCACACTCCTTGATTCTCTGACTTCACACACCTCCATTCTACGATTTCACACACCTCCATTCTGTGACTTAACACATCTCCATTCTATGACTTCACACACCTCCATTCTGTGACTTCACACACCTCCATTATATGACTTTATACACCTCCATTTTGTGACTTCACACACCTCCATTCTATGACTTCACACACCTCCATTCTGAATTCACACACCTCCATTCTGACTTCACACACCTCAATTCTGTGACTTCACACACCTCCATTCTATGACTTCACATACCTCATTTCTGAGTTGACACACCTCCATTTTGTGACTTCACATACCTATAATCTGACTTCACACACCTCCATTCTATGACTTAACACACCTCCATTCTGTGACTTCAAAAACCACCATTCTATGACTTCACACATCTCCATTGTGACTTCACACACCTCCATTCTATGAGTTCACACAGCGCCATTCTGACTTCACACACCTCCATTCTATGACTTCCCACACGTCTATTCTGACTTCACACATCTACATTCTGTGACTTCACATTCCTCCATTCTTTGACTTCACACCCCTCCATTCTGTGCCTTCACACACCTCCACTCTGTGACTTTACACACCTCCATTCTGTGACTTCACACACCTCCCTTCTGTGACTTCACACACCTCCATTCTATGACTTCACACACCTCCATTCTAAGACTTCACACACCTCCATTCTATGACTTCACACACTTCCATTGTTTGACATCATACACCTCCATTCTTTGACTTCACACACCTCCGTTCCATGAATTCACATACCTCCATTGTATGAGTTCATACACCTCCATTCTATGACTTCACACACCTTGAATCTTACTTCAGCAACATCCATTCTATGACTTCATACACCTCCATTCTATGACTTCACAAACCTCCATTCTGTGACTTCACACACCTCCATTCTGGGTTCACACACCTCCATTCTGTGACTTCACACACCTCCATTCTGACTTCACACACCTCCATTCTATGACTTAACACACTTCCATTCTATGACTTCACACACCTCCATTCTGTGACTTCACACACCTCCTCTCTGAGATAACACTCCTCCATTCTGTGTCTTCACACACCTCCATTCTGTGACTTCAGACACCTCCTTCTATGACTTCACACACCTTCATTCTGTGACTTCACACACCTCCATTCTATGACTTCACACACCTCGTTTCTGAGTTGACACACCTGCTTTCTGTGATTTCACACACCTCCAATCTGAGTTCACACACCTCCAGTCTATGACTTCACACACCTCCATTCTTTGACATCAAAAACCACCATTCTATGACTTCACACACCTCCATTTTGACTTCACACACCTCCATTCTCCGAGTTCACACACTTCCATTCAGCCTTCACCGACCTCCAGTCTATGACTTCACTCAGCTGCCTTCTGACTTCACACACCTTCATTTGTGAATTCACACACCACCATTTTGACTTCACACACCTCCATTCTGTGAGTTCACACACCTCCATTCTGTGACTTCACACACGTCCATTCTGTGACTTCACACACCTCCATTGTTTGACTTCACACACCTCCATTCTTGGACTTCACACACCTCCATTCCATGACTTCACACACCTCCATTCTATGAGTTCACACACCTCCATTCTTTGAGTTCACACACCTCCATTTTGACTTCACACACCTCCATTCTATGACTTCACACACCTTCATTCCTACTTCAGAAACATCCATTCTATGACTGTACACACCTCCATTCGATGACTTCACACACCTCTATTCTGAATTCACACAGCTCCATTCTATGACTTCACACACCTCCATTCTGTGACTTCACACACTTCCATTCTATGACTTCACACACCTTCATTCTTACTTCACAAACATCCATTCTATGACTTCACACACCTCCATTCTATGACTTCACACACTTCCATTCTGTGACTTCACGCACCTCCATTCTATGTCTTCACACACCTCCATTTTGACTTCACACACCTCCATTCAGTGATTTCACACTCCGCCATTCTGACTTCACACTCCTCCATTCTGCGAATTCACAAAACTCCATTCTATGATTTCACACACCTCCATACTATGACTTCACACACCTCCATCTATGACTTCACACACCTCCATTCTGAGTTCACACACCTCAATTCTGTGACTTCACACACCTCCATTCTGACTTCACACAACAATATATGACTTCATACACCTCCATTCTGTGACTTCACACACTTCCATTGTGACGACACACACCTCCATTCTATGAGTTCACACACCTCCATTCTATGACTTCACATACCTCCATTCTGACTTCACACACCTCCATTCTATGACTTCACAGACCTCGAATCTGTGACTTCACTCACCTCCATTCTATGACTTCACACTGCTCCATTCTATGACTTCCCACACCTCCTTTCTATGACTTCACCCACCTCTATTCTATGACTTCACACACCAATATTTATGACGTCACACACTTCCATTCTATGACTTCACACACCTCCATTCTGTGACTTCACTCACCTCCATTATGAATTCACACAACTCCATTTTGTGACTTCACACACCTCCATTCTGTGACTTCACACTCCTTGATTCTCTGACTTCACACACCTCCATTCTACGATTTCACACACCTCCATTCTGTGACTTAACACATCTCCATTCTATGACTTCACACACCTCCATTCTGTGACTTCACACACCTCCATTATATGACTTTATACACCTCCATTTTGTGACTTCACACACCTCCATTCTATGACTTCACACACCTCCATTCTGAATTCACACACCTCCATTCTGACTTCACACACCTCAATTCTGTGACTTCACACACCTCCATTCTATGACTTCACATACCTCATTTCTGAGTTGACACACCTCCATTTTGTGACTTCACATACCTATAATCTGACTTCACACACCTCCATTCTATGACTTAACACACCTCCATTCTGTGACTTCAAAAACCACCATTCTATGACTTCACACATCTCCATTGTGACTTCACACACCTCCATTCTATGAGTTCACACAGCGCCATTCTGACTTCACACACCTCCATTCTATGACTTCCCACACGTCTATTCTGACTTCACACATCTACATTCTGTGACTTCACATTCCTCCATTCTTTGACTTCACACCCCTCCATTCTGTGCCTTCACACACCTCCACTCTGTGACTTTACACACCTCCATTCTGTGACTTCACACACCTCCCTTCTGTGACTTCACACACCTCCATTCTATGACTTCACACACCTCCATTCTAAGACTTCACACACCTCCATTCTATGACTTCACACACTTCCATTGTTTGACATCATACACCTCCATTCTTTGACTTCACACACCTCCGTTCCATGAATTCACATACCTCCATTGTATGAGTTCATACACCTCCATTCTATGACTTCACACACCTTGAATCTTACTTCAGCAACATCCATTCTATGACTTCATACACCTCCATTCTATGACTTCACAAACCTCCATTCTGTGACTTCACACACCTCCATTCTGGGTTCACACACCTCCATTCTGTGACTTCACACACCTCCATTCTGACTTCACACACCTCCATTCTATGACTTAACACACTTCCATTCTATGACTTCACACACCTCCATTCTGTGACTTCACACACCTCCTCTCTGAGATAACACTCCTCCATTCTGTGTCTTCACACACCTCCATTCTGTGACTTCAGACACCTCCTTCTATGACTTCACACACCTTCATTCTGTGACTTCACACACCTCCATTCTATGACTTCACACACCTCGTTTCTGAGTTGACACACCTGCTTTCTGTGATTTCACACACCTCCAATCTGAGTTCACACACCTCCAGTCTATGACTTCACACACCTCCATTCTTTGACATCAAAAACCACCATTCTATGACTTCACACACCTCCATTTTGACTTCACACACCTCCATTCTCCGAGTTCACACACTTCCATTCAGCCTTCACCGACCTCCAGTCTATGACTTCACTCAGCTGCCTTCTGACTTCACACACCTTCATTTGTGAATTCACACACCACCATTTTGACTTCACACACCTCCATTCTGTGAGTTCACACACCTCCATTCTGTGACTTCACACACGTCCATTCTGTGACTTCACACACCTCCATTGTTTGACTTCACACACCTCCATTCTTGGACTTCACACACCTCCATTCCATGACTTCACACACCTCCATTCTATGAGTTCACACACCTCCATTCTTTGAGTTCACACACCTCCATTTTGACTTCACACACCTCCATTCTATGACTTCACACACCTTCATTCCTACTTCAGAAACATCCATTCTATGACTGTACACACCTCCATTCGATGACTTCACACACCTCTATTCTGAATTCACACAGCTCCATTCTATGACTTCACACACCTCCATTCTGTGACTTCACACACTTCCATTCTATGACTTCACACACCTTCATTCTTACTTCACAAACATCCATTCTATGACTTCACACACCTCCATTCTATGACTTCACACACTTCCATTCTGTGACTTCACGCACCTCCATTCTATGTCTTCACACACCTCCATTTTGACTTCACACACCTCCATTCAGTGATTTCACACTCCGCCATTCTGACTTCACACTCCTCCATTCTGCGAATTCACAAAACTCCATTCTATGATTTCACACACCTCCATACTATGACTTCACACACCTCCATCTATGACTTCACACACCTCCATTCTGAGTTCACACACCTCAATTCTGTGACTTCACACACCTCCATTCTGACTTCACACAACAATATATGACTTCACACACCTCCATTCTGTGACTTCACACACTTCCATTGTGACGACACACACCTCCATTCTATGAGGTCACACACCTCCATTCTATGACTTCACATACCTCCATTCTGACTTCACACACCTCCATTCTATGACTTCACAGACCTCGAATCTGTGACTTCACTCACCTCCATTCTATGACTTCACACTGCTCCATTCTATGACTTCCCACACCTCCTTTCTATGACTTCACCCACCTCTATTCTATGACTTCACACCTCGATTCTGACTTCAGATACCTCCATTCTGTGAATACACACACCTCCATTCTATGACTTCAAACACCTCCATTCTCTGACTTCACACACCTCCATTCTGAGCTCACACAACTCCATTCGGTGACTTCACACACCTCCATTCTTACTTCACAAACCTCCATTCTATGACTTCACACACTTCCATTCTATGAGTTCACACACCTGCATGGTGACTTCACACACCTCCATTATCTGACTTCACACACCTCCATTCTGACTTCACACACCTCCATTCTTTCTTCAGACACCTCAATTCTGTGACTTCACACACCTCCATTCTATGATTTCACACACCTCCATTCTATGACTACACAGACCTCCATTCTATGACTTCACACACCTCCTTTCTGAGTTCACACACATCCATTCTGTGACTTCACACACCTCCATTGTGACTTCATACACCTCCATTCTATGAGTTCACACACCTCTATTCTGACTTCACACACATCCATTCTATGACTTCACACACCTCCTTTCTGAGTTCACACACTTCCATTCTATGACTTCACACACCTCCATTCTGTGACTTCACACACCTCCTCTCTGAGATAACACTCCTCCATTCTGTGTCTTCACACACCTCCATTCTGTGACTTCAGACACCTCCTTCTATGACTTCACACACCTTCATTCTGTGACTTCACACACCTCCATTCTATGACTTCACACACCTCGTTTCTGAGTTGACACACCTGCTTTCTGTGATTTCACACACCTCCAATCTGAGTTCACACACCTCCAGTCTATGACTTCACACACCTCCATTCTTTGACATCAAAAACCACCATTCTATGACTTCACACACCTCCATTTTGACTTCACACACCTCCATTCTCCGAGTTCACACACTTCCATTCAGCCTTCACCGACCTCCAGTCTATGACTTCACTCAGCTGCCTTCTGACTTCACACACCTTCATTTGTGAATTCACACACCACCATTTTGACTTCACACACCTCCATTCTGTGAGTTCACACACCTCCATTCTGTGACTTCACACACGTCCATTCTGTGACTTCACACACCTCCATTGTTTGACTTCACACACCTCCATTCTTGGACTTCACACACCTCCATTCCATGACTTCACACACCTCCATTCTATGAGTTCACACACCTCCATTCTTTGAGTTCACACACCTCCATTTTGACTTCACACACCTCCATTCTATGACTTCACACACCTTCATTCCTACTTCAGAAACATCCATTCTATGACTGTACACACCTCCATTCGATGACTTCACACACCTCTATTCTGAATTCACACAGCTCCATTCTATGACTTCACACACCTCCATTCTGTGACTTCACACACTTCCATTCTATGACTTCACACACCTTCATTCTTACTTCACAAACATCCATTCTATGACTTCACACACCTCCATTCTATGACTTCACACACTTCCATTCTGTGACTTCACGCACCTCCATTCTATGTCTTCACACACCTCCATTTTGACTTCACACACCTCCATTCAGTGATTTCACACTCCGCCATTCTGACTTCACACTCCTCCATTCTGCGAATTCACAAAACTCCATTCTATGATTTCACACACCTCCATACTATGACTTCACACACCTCCATCTATGACTTCACACACCTCCATTCTGAGTTCACACACCTCAATTCTGTGACTTCACACACCTCCATTCTGACTTCACACAACAATATATGACTTCACACACCTCCATTCTGTGACTTCACACACTTCCATTGTGACGACACACACCTCCATTCTATGAGGTCACACACCTCCATTCTATGACTTCACATACCTCCATTCTGACTTCACACACCTCCATTCTATGACTTCACAGACCTCGAATCTGTGACTTCACTCACCTCCATTCTATGACTTCACACTGCTCCATTCTATGACTTCCCACACCTCCTTTCTATGACTTCACCCACCTCTATTCTATGACTTCACACCTCGATTCTGACTTCAGATACCTCCATTCTGTGAATACACACACCTCCATTCTATGACTTCAAACACCTCCATTCTCTGACTTCACACACCTCCATTCTGAGCTCACACAACTCCATTCGGTGACTTCACACACCTCCATTCTTACTTCACAAACCTCCATTCTATGACTTCACACACTTCCATTCTATGAGTTCACACACCTGCATGGTGACTTCACACACCTCCATTATCTGACTTCACACACCTCCATTCTGACTTCACACACCTCCATTCTTTCTTCAGACACCTCAATTCTGTGACTTCACACACCTCCATTCTATGATTTCACACACCTCCATTCTATGACTTCACAGACCTCCATTCTATGACTTCACACACCTCCTTTCTGAGTTCACACACATCCATTCTGTGACTTCACACACCTCCATTGTGACTTCATACACCTCCATTCTATGAGTTCACACACCTCTATTCTGACTTCACACACATCCATTCTATGACTTCACACAGCTGCATTCTGACTTCACACACCTCCATTCTATGACTTCACAAACCTCCATTCTGTGACTTCACACACCTCCACTCTGTGACTTTACACACCTCCATTCTGTGACTTCACACACCTCCATTCTGTGATTTCACACACAATCCATTCTATGACTTCACAAACCTCCATTCTTTGATTTCACACACCTCCATCCTATGACTTCACACACCTCAATTGTGACTTCACACAGCTCCATTCTGTGACTTCACACAGCTCCATTCTGTGACTTCACACACCTCCATTCTCTGACTTCACACACCTGCATTCTGACTTCACACACCTCCATTCTCTGATTTCACACACCCCCATTCTATGACTTCACACACCTCCATTGTGACTTCACACACCTCCATTCATGAGTTCATACACCTCCATTCTGACTTCACAAACCTCCATTCTATGACTTCACAGACTTTGAATATGTGACTTCACTCACCTCCACTCTATGACTTCACACATCTCCATTCTATGACTTCCCACACCTCCTTTCCATGACTTCACCCAACCCCATTCTATGACTTCACACCTCCATTCTGACTTCACACACCTCCATTCGGTGACTTCACACACCTCCATTCTATGAGTTCACACACCTCCATTTTGACTTCACACACCTCCATTCTATGACTTCACACACCTTCATTCTTACTTCAGAAACATCCGTTCTATGACTTCACACACCTCCATTCTATGACTTCACACACCTCCATTCTATGACTTCACACTGCTCCATTCTATGACTTCCCACACCTCCTTTCTATGACTTCACCCACCTCTATTCTATGACTTCACACCTCGATTCTGACTTCAGATACCTCCATTCTGTGAATTCACACACCTCCATTCTATGACTTCAAACACCTCCATTCTCTGACTTCACACACCTCCATTCTGAGCTCACACAACTCCATTCGGTGACTTCACACACCTCCATTCTTACTTCACAAAACTCCATTCTATGACTTCACACACTTCCATTCTAGGAGTTCACACACCTGCATGGTGACTTCACACACCTCCATTATCTGACTTCACACACCTCCATTCTGACTTCACACACCTCCATTCTTTCTTCAGACACCTCAATTCTGTGACTTCACACACCTCCATTCTATGATTTCACACACCTCCATTCTATGACTTCACAGATCTCCATTCTATGACTACACACACCTCCTTTCTGAGTTCACACACATCCATTCTGTGACTTCACACACCTCCATTGTGACTTCATACACCTCCATTCTATGAGTTCACACACCTCTATTCTGACTTCACACACATCCATTCTATGACTTCACACAGCTGCATTCTGACTTCACACACCTCCATTCTATGACTTCGCACACCTCTATTCTGACTTCACACACCTGCATTCTGTGACTTCACACACCTCCATTCTATGACTTCACAAACCTCCATTCTGTGACTTCACACACCTCCACTCTGTGACTTTACACACCTCCATTCTGTGACTTCACACACCTCCATTCTGTGATTTCACACACAATCCATTCTATGACTTCACAAACCTCCATTCTTTGATTTCACACACCTCCATCCTATGACTTCACACACCTCAATTGTGACTTCACACAGCTCCATTCTGTGACTTCACACAGCTCCATTCTGTGACTTCACACACCTCCATTCTATGACTTCACACACCTGCATTCTGACTTCACACACCTCCATTCTCTGATTTCACACACCCCCATTCTATGACTTCACACACCTCCATTGTGACTTCACACACCTCCATTCATGAGTTCATACACCTCCATTCTGACTTCACAAACCTCCATTCTATGACTTCACAGACTTTGAATATGTGACTTCACTCACCTCCACTCTATGACTTCACACTTCTCCATTCTATGACTTCCCACACCTCCTTTCCATGACTTCACCCAACCCCATTCTATGACTTCACACCTCCATTCTGACTTCACATACCTCCATTCGGTGACTTCACACACCTCCATTCTATGAGTTCACACACCTCCATTTTGACTTCACACACCTCCATTCTATGACTTCACACACCTTCATTCTTACTTCAGAAACATCCGTTCTATGACTTCACACACCTCCATTCTATGACTTCACACACCTCCATTCTATGACTTCACACACCTCCATTCTGTGACTTCACACACCTCCATTCTATGACTTCACACACCTGCATTCTGACTTCACACACCTTCATTCTCTGATTTCACACACCCCCATTCTATGACTTCACACACCTCCATTGTGACTTCACACACCTCCATTCATGAGTTCATACACCTCCATTCTGACTTCACAAACCTCCATTCTATGACTTCACAGACTTTGAATATGTGACTTCACTCACCTCCACTCTATGACTTCACACTTCGCCATTCTATGACTTCCCACACCTCCTTTCCATGACTTCACCCAACCCCATTCTATGACTTCACACCTCCATTCTGACTTCACACACCTCCATTCTGTGACTTCAGGCTCCTCCATTCTATGTCTTCACACATCTCCATTGTGACTTCACACACCTCCATTCAATGAGTTCACACACCTCCATTCTAACTTCACACACCTCCATTCTATGACTTCACACTCCGCCATTCTGACTTCACACTCCTCCATTCTGCGAATTCACAAAACTCCATTCTATGATTTCACACACCTCCATACTATGACTTCACACACCTCCATCTATGACTTCACACACCTCCATTCTGAGTTCACACACCTCAATTCTGTGACTTCACACACCTCCATTCTGACTTCACACAACAATATATGACTTCACACACCTCCATTCTGTGACTTCACACACTTCCATTGTGACGACACACACCTCCATTCTATGAGTTCACACAACTCCATTCTATGACTTCACATACCTCCATTCTGACTTCACACACCTCCATTCTATGACTTCACAGACCTCGAATCTGTGACTTCACTCAACTCCATTCTATGACTTCACACTGCTCCATTCTATGACTTCCCACACCTCCTTTCTATGACTTCACCCACCTCTATTCTATGACTTCACACCTCGATTCTGACTTCAGATACCTCCATTCTGTGAATTCACACACCTCCATTTTATGACTTCAAACACCTCCATTCTCTGACTTCACACACCTCCATTCTGAGCTCACACAACTCCATTCGGTGAATTCACACACCTCCATTCTTACTTCACAAACCTCCATTCTATGACTTCACACACTTCCATTCTATGAGTTCACACACCTGCATGATGACTTCACAC
Source organism: Megascapheus bottae (assembly GCA_024803745.1). NCBI lineage: Eukaryota > Metazoa > Chordata > Mammalia > Rodentia > Geomyidae > Megascapheus > Megascapheus bottae. Next base: position 97,683 of record JANJXV010001040.1, on the reverse strand, counting down.
ACCTCCATTATCTGACTTCACACACCTCCATTCTGACTTCACACACCTCCATTCTGTCTTCAGACACCTCAATTCTGTGACTTCACACAACTCCATTCTATGATTTCACACACCTCCATTCTATGACTTCACAGACCTCCATTCTATGACTTCACACACCTCCTTTCTGAGTTCACACACATCCATTCTGTGACTTCACACACCTCCATTGTGACTTCATACACCTCCATTCTATGAGTTCACACACCTCTATTCTGACTTCACACACATCCATTCTATGACTTCACACAGCTGCATTCTGACTTCACACACCTCCATTCTATGACTTCACAAACCTCCATTCTGTGACTTCACACACCTCCACTCTGTGACTTTACACACCTCCATTCTGTGACTTCACACACCTCCATTCTGTGATTTCACACACAATCCATTCTATGACTTCACAAACCTCCATTCTTTGATTTCACACACCTCCATCCTATGACTTCATACACCTCCATTGTGACTTCACACAGCTCCATTCTGTGACTTCACACAGCTCCATTCTGTGACTTCACACACCTCCATTCTCTGACTTCACACACCTGCATTCTGACTTCACACACCTCCATTCTCTGATTTCACACACCTCCATTGTGACTTCACACACCTCCATTCATGAGTTCATACACCTCCATTCTGACTTCACAAACCTCCATTCTATGACTTCATAGACTTTGAATATGTGACTTCACTCACCTCCACTCTATGACTTCACACTTCTCCATTCTATGACTTCCCACACCTCCTTTCCATGACTTCACCCAACCCCATTCTATGACTTCACACCTCCATTCTGACTTCACACACTTCCATTCGGTGACTTCACACACCTCCATTCTATGAGTTCACACTCCTCCATTTTGACTTCACACACCTCCATTCTATGACTTCACACACCTTCATTCTTACTTCAGAAACATCCGTTCTATGACTTCACACACCTCCATTGTATGACTTCACACACCTCCATTGTATGACTTCACACACCTACATTCTGTGACTTCACACACCTCCATTCTATATCTTCACACACCTCCATTGTGACTTCACACACGTCCATTCTATGAGTAGACACACGTCCATTCTGACTTCACACACTTCCATTTTATGACTTCACACTCCTCCATTCTGACTTCACACAGCTCCATTCTGTGAATTCACAAAATTCCAATCTATGATTTCACACACCTCCATACTGTGACTTCACACACCTCCATCTATGACTTCAAACACCTCCATTCTGAGTTCACACACCTCCATTCTGTGACTTCACACACCTCCATTCTGACTTCATACACCTCCAATATATGACTTCACACACCTCCATTCTGTGACTTCACACACTTCCATTGTGACGTCACACACCTCCATTCTATGAGTTCACACACATCCATTCTAGGACTTCACACTCCTCAATTCTGACATCACACATCTCCATTCTATGACTTCACAGACCTCGGATCTGTGACTTCACTCACCTCCATTCTATGACTTCACACTCCTCTATTCTATGACTTCCCACATCTCCTTTCTATGACTTCACCCACCTCTATTCTATGACTTCACACCTCCATTCTGACTTCACACACCTCCATTCTCTGACTTCACACACCTCCATTCTATGACTTCACACACCTCCATTCTATGCCTTCACACACCTTCATTCTTACTTCAGAAACATCGATTCTATGACCTCACACACCTCCATTCTATGACTTCACAAATCTACATTCTGTGACTTCCCACACCTCCATTCTGAGTTCACACATCTCCATTCTGTGACTTCACACACCTCCCTTCTGACTTCACACACCTCCCTTCTGTAACTTCACACACCTCCATTTTGAGTTCACCCCCTTCCATTCTGTGACGTCACACACCTCCATTCTGTTACTTCACACACCTCCATTCTGTGACTTCACACACCTCCATTCTATGACTTCACACACCTCCATTCTATGAATTCACACACCTCCATTCTGGCACTGCACACACCTCCATTGTATGACTTCACACACCTCTATTCTGTGACTTCACACACCTCCTTTCTGAGTTCACACAACTCCATTCTATGACTTCGCACACCTGCATTGTGACTTCACTCACCTCCATTCTATGAGTTCACACACCTGCATTGTGACTTCACACACCTCCATTCTATGACTTCACACATCTCCATTCTGACTTCACACACCTCCATGCTGTGACATCACACACCTCCATTCTGACTTCACACACCCCCATTCTTTGACTTCACACACCTCCATTCTATGACTTCACACACCTCCACTGTGACTTCACAGAACTCCATTCTGTGACTTCACACACCTCCCTCTGTGACTTCACACACATCCAATCTATGACCTCACACACTTCCAATCTATGACTTCACACACATCCATTCTTTGACTTCACACACCACAATTTTGACTTCACACAAGTCCATTCATTGACTTCACTCACCTCCATTCTCTGACTTCACACACCTCCATTTTGACTTCACACACTTCCATTCTGTGACTTCACACACCTCCATTCTATGACTTCACACAGCTGCATTCTGACTTCACACACCTCCATTCTATGACTTCGCACACCTCTATTCTGACTTCACACACCTGCATTCTGTGACTTCACACACCTCCATTCTATGACTTCACAAACCTCCATTCTGTGACTTCACACACCTCCACTCTGTGACTTTACACACCTCCATTCTGTGACTTCACACACCTCCATTCTGTGATTTCACACACAATCCATTCTATGACTTCACAAACCTCCATTCTTTGATTTCACACACCTCCATCCTATGACTTCACACACCTCAATTGTGACTTCACACAGCTCCATTCTGTGACTTCACACAGCTCCATTCTGTGACTTCACACACCTCCATTCTATGACTTCACACACCTGCATTCTGACTTCACACACCTCCATTCTCTGATTTCACACACCCCCATTCTATGACTTCACACACCTCCATTGTGACTTCACACACCTCCATTCATGAGTTCATACACCTCCATTCTGACTTCACAAACCTACATTCTATGACTTCACAGACTTTGAATATGTGACTTCACTCACCTCCACTCTATGACTTCACACTTCTCCATTCTATGACTTCCCACACCTCCTTTCCATGACTTCACCCAACCCCATTCTATGACTTCACACCTCCATTCTGACTTCACACACCTCCATTCTGTGACTTCACGCACCTCCATTCTATGTCTTCACACATCTCCATTGTGACTTCACACACCTCAATTCAATGAGTTCACACACCTCCATTCTAACTTCACACACCTCCATTCTATGACTTCACACTCCGCCATTCTGACTTCACACTCCTCCATTCTGCGAATTCACAAAACTCCATTCTATGATTTCACACACCTCCATACTATGACTTCACACACCTCCATCTATGACTTCACACACCTCCATTCTGAGTTCACACACCTCAATTCTGTGACTTCACACACCTCCATTATCTGACTTCACACACCTCCATTCTGACTTCACACACCTCCATTCTGTCTTCAGACACCTCAATTCTGTGACTTCACACAACTCCTTTCTATGATTTCACACACCTCCATTCTATGACTTCACAGACCTCCATTCTATGACTTCACACACCTCCTTTCTGAGTTCACACACATCCATTCTGTGACTTCACACACCTCCATTGTGACTTCATACACCTCCATTCTATGAGTTCACACACCTCTATTCTGACTTCACACACATCCATTCTATGACTTCACACAGCTGCATTCTGACTTCACACACCTCCATTCTATGACTTCACAAACCTCCATTCTGTGACTTCACACACCTCCACTCTGTGACTTTACACACCTCCATTCTGTGACTTCACACACCTCCATTCTGTGATTTCACACACAATCCATTCTATGACTTCACAAACCTCCATTCTTTGATTTCACACACCTCCATCCTATGACTTCATACACCTCCATTGTGACTTCACACAGCTCCATTCTGTGACTTCACACAGCTCCATTCTGTGACTTCACACACCTCCATTCTCTGACTTCACACACCTGCATTCTGACTTCACACACCTCCATTCTCTGATTTCACACACCTCCATTGTGACTTCACACACCTCCATTCATGAGTTCATACACCTCCATTCTGACTTCACAAACCTCCATTCTATGACTTCATAGACTTTGAATATGTGACTTCACTCACCTCCACTCTATGACTTCACACTTCTCCATTCTATGACTTCCCACACCTCCTTTCCATGACTTCACCCAACCCCATTCTATGACTTCACACCTCCATTCTGACTTCACACACCTCCATTCGGTGACTTCACACACCTCCATTCTATGAGTTCACACTCCTCCATTTTGACTTCACACACCTCCATTCTATGACTTCACACACCTTCATTCTTACTTCAGAAACATCCGTTCTATGACTTCACACACCTCCATTGTATGACTTCACACACCTCCATTCTATGACTTCACACACCTACATTCTGTGACTTCACACACCTCCATTCTATGTCTTCACACACCTCCATTGTGACTTCACACACGTCCATTCTATGAGTAGACACACGTCCATTCTGACTTCACACACTTCCATTTTATGACTTCACACTCCTCCATTCTGACTTCACACAGCTCCATTCTGTGAATTCACAAAATTCCAATCTATGATTTCACACACCTCCATACTGTGACTTCACACACCTCCATCTATGACTTCAAACACCTCCATTCTGAGTTCACACACCTCCATTCTGTGACTTCACACACCTCCATTCTGACTTCATACACCTCCAATATATGACTTCACACACCTCCATTCTGTGACTTCACACACTTCCATTGTGACGTCACACACCTCCATTCTATGAGTTCACACACATCCATTCTAGGACTTCACACTCCTCAATTCTGACATCACACATCTCCATTCTATGACTTCACAGACCTCGGATCTGTGACTTCACTCACCTCCATTCTATGACTTCACACTCCTCTATTCTATGACTTCCCACATCTCCTTTCTATGACTTCACCCACCTCTATTCTATGACTTCACACCTCCATTCTGACTTCACACACCTCCATTCTGTGACTTCACACACCTCCATTCTATGACTTCACACACCTCCATTCTATGCCTTCACACACCTTCATTCTTACTTCAGAAACATCCATTCTATGACCTCACACACCTCCATTCTATGACTTCACAAATCTCCATTCTGTGACTTCCCACACCTCCATTCTGAGTTCACACATCTCCATTCTGTGACTTCACACACCTCCCTTCTGACTTCACACACCTCCCTTCTGTAACTTCACACACCTCCATTTTGAGTTCACCCCCTTCCATTCTGTGACGTCACACACCTCCATTCTGTTACTTCACACACCTCCATTCTGTGACTTCACACACCTCCATTCTATGACTTCACACACCTCCATTCTATGAATTCACACACCTCCATTCTGGCACTTCACACACCTCCATTGTATGACTTCACACACCTCTATTCTGTGACTTCACACACCTCCTTTCTGAGTTCACACAACTCCATTCTATGACTTCGCACACCTGCATTGTGACTTCACTCACCTCCATTCTATGAGTTCACACACCTGCATTGTGACTTCACACACCTCCATTCTATGACTTCACATATCTCCATTCTGACTTCACACACCTCCATGCTGTGACATCACACACCTCCATTCTGACTTCACACACCCCCATTCTTTGACTTCACACACCTCCATTCTATGACTTCACACACCTCCACTGTGACTTCACAGAACTCCATTCTGTGACTTCACACACCTCCCTCTGTGACTTCACACACATCCAATCTATGACTTCACACACTTCCAATCTATGACTAAACACACATCCATTCTTTGACTTCACACACCACAATTTTGACTTCACACAAGTCCATTCATTGACTTCACTCACCTCCATTCTCTGACTTCACACACCTCCATTTTGACTTCACACACTTCCATTCTGTGACTTCACACACCTCCATTCTATGACTTCACAAACCTCCATTCTGTGACTTCACACACCTCCACTCTGTGACTTTACACACCTCCATTCTGTGACTTCACACACCTCCATTCTGTGATTTCACACACAATTCCTTCTATGACTTCACAAACCTCCATTCTTTGATTTCACACACCTCCATCCTATGACTTCACACACCTCCATTGTGACTTCACACAGCTCCATTCTGTGACTTCACACAGCTCCATTCTGTGACTTCACACACCTCCATTCTATGACTTCACACACCTGCATTCTGACTTCACACACCTCCATTCTCTGATTTCACACACCTCCATTGTGACTTCACACACCTCCATTCATGAGTTCATACACCTCCATTCTGACTTCACAAACCTCCATTCTATGACTTCATAGACTTTGAATATGTGACTTCACTCACCTCCACTCTATGACTTCACACTTCTCCATTCTATGACTTCCCACACCTCCTTTCCATGACTTCACCCAACCCCATTCTATGACTTCACACCTCCATTCTGACTTCACACACCTCCATTCGGTGACTTCACACACCTCCATTCTATGAGTTCACACTCCTCCATTTTGACTTCACACACCTCCATTCTATGACTTCACACACCTTCATTCTTACTTCAGAAACATCCGTTCTATGACTTCACACACCTCCATTGTATGACTTCACACACCTCCATTCTATGACTTCACACACCTACATTCTGTGACTTCACACACCTCCATTCTATGTCTTCACACACCTCCATTGTGACTTCACACACGTCCATTCTATGAGTAGACACACGTCCATTCTGACTTCACACACTTCCATTTTATGACTTCACACTCCTCCATTCTGACTTCACACAGCTCCATTCTGTGAATTCACAAAATTCCAATCTATGATTTCACACACCTCCATACTGTGACTTCACACACCTCCATCTATGACTTCAAACACCTCCATTCTGAGTTCACACACCTCCATTCTGTGACTTCACACACCTCCATTCTGACTTCATACACCTCCAATATATGACTTCACACACCTCCATTCTGTGACTTCACACACTTCCATTGTGACGTCACACACCTCCATTCTATGAGTTCACACACATCCATTCTAGGACTTCACACTCCTCAATTCTGACATCACACATCTCCATTCTATGACTTCACAGACCTCGGATCTGTGACTTCACTCACCTCCATTCTATGACTTCACACTCCTCTATTCTATGACTTCCCACATCTCCTTTCTATGACTTCACCCACCTCTATTCTATGACTTCACACCTCCATTCTGACTTCACACACCTCCATTCTGTGACTTCACACACCTCCATTCTATGACTTCACACACCTCCATTCTATGCCTTCACACACCTTCATTCTTACTTCAGAAACATCCATTCTATGACCTCACACACCTCCATTCTATGACTTCACAAATCTCCATTCTGTGACTTCCCACACCTCCATTCTGAGTTCACACATCTCCATTCTGTGACTTCACACACCTCCCTTCTGACTTCACACACCTCCCTTCTGTAACTTCACACACCTCCATTTTGAGTTCACCCCCTTCCATTCTGTGACGTCACACACCTCCATTCTGTTACTTCACACACCTCCATTCTGTGACTTCACACACCTCCATTCTATGACTTCACACACCTCCATTCTATGAATTCACACACCTCCATTCTGGCACTTCACACACCTCCATTGTATGACTTCACACACCTCTATTCTGTGACTTCACACACCTCCTTTCTGAGTTCACACAACTCCATTCTATGACTTCGCACACCTGCATTGTGACTTCACTCACCTCCATTCTATGAGTTCACACACCTGCATTGTGACTTCACACACCTCCATTCTATGACTTCACATATCTCCATTCTGACTTCACACACCTCCATGCTGTGACATCACACACCTCCATTCTGACTTCACACACCCCCATTCTTTGACTTCACACACCTCCATTCTATGACTTCACACACCTCCACTGTGACTTCACAGAACTCCATTCTGTGACTTCACACACCTCCCTCTGTGACTTCACACACATCCAATCTATGACTTCACACACTTCCAATCTATGACTAAACACACATCCATTCTTTGACTTCACACACCACAATTTTGACTTCACACAAGTCCATTCATTGACTTCACTCACCTCCATTCTCTGACTTCACACACCTCCATTTTGACTTCACACACTTCCATTCTGTGACTTCACACACCTCCATTCTATGACTTCACAAACCTCCATTCTGTGACTTCACACACCTCCACTCTGTGACTTTACACACCTCCATTCTGTGACTTCACACACCTCCATTCTGTGATTTCACACACAATTCCTTCTATGACTTCACAAACCTCCATTCTTTGATTTCACACACCTCCATCCTATGACTTCACACACCTCCATTGTGACTTCACACAGCTCCATTCTGTGACTTCACACAGCTCCATTCTGTGACTTCACACACCTCCATTCTATGACTTCACACACCTGCATTCTGACTTCACACACCTCCATTCTCTGATTTCACACACCTCCATTGTGACTTCACACACCTCCATTCATGAGTTCATACACCTCCATTCTGACTTCACAAACCTCCATTCTATGACTTCACAGACTTTGAATATGTGACTTCACTCACCTCCACTCTATGACTTCACACTTCTCCATTCTATGACTTCCCACACCTCCTTTCCATGACTTCACCCAACCCCATTCTATGACTTCACACCTCCATTCTGACTTCACACACCTCCATTCGGTGACTTCACACACCTCCATTCTATGAGTTCACACACCTCCATTTTGACTTCACACACCTCCATTCTATGACTTCACACACCTTCATTCTTACTTCAGAAACATCCGTTCTATGACTTCACACACCTCCATTCTATGACTTCACACACCTCCATTCTATGACTTCACACACCTACATTCTGTGACTTCACACACCTCCATTCTATGTCTTCACACACCTCCATTGTGACTTCACACACGTCCATTCTATGAGTAGACACACGTCCATTCTGACTTCACACACTTCCATTTTATGACTTCACACTCCTCCATTCTGACTTCACACAGCTCCATTCTGTGAATTCACAAAATTCCAATCTATGATTTCACACACCTCCATACTGTGACTTCACACACCTCCATCTATGACTTCAAACACCTCCATTCTGAGTTCACACACCTCCATTCTGTGACTTCTCACACTCCATTCTGACTTCATACACCTCCAATATATGACTGCACACACCTCCATTCTGTGACTTCACACACTTCCATTGTGACGTCACACACCTCCATTCTATGAGTTCACAGACATCCATTCTAGGACTTCACACTCCTCAATTCTGACATCACACATCTCCATTCTATGACTTCACACACCTCGGATCTGTGACTTCACTCACCTCCATTCTATGACTTCACACTCCTCTATTCTATGACTTCCCACATCTCCTTTCTATGACTTCACCCACCTCTATTCTATGACTTCACACCTCCATTCTGACTTCACACACCTCCATTCTGTGACTTCACACACCTCCATTCTATGACTTCACACACCTCCATTCTATGACTTCACACACCTTCATTCTTACTTCAGAAACATCCATTCTATGACCTCACACACCTCCATTCTATGACTTCACAAATCTCCATTCTGTGACTTCCCACACTTCCATTCTGAGTTCACACATCTCCATTCTGTGACTTCACACACCTCCCTTCTGACTTCACACACCTCCCTTCTGTAACTTCACACACCTCCATTTTGAGTTCACCCCCTTCCATTCTGTGACGTCACACACCTCCATTCTGTTACTTCACACACCTCCATTCTGTGACTTCACACACCTCCATTCTATGACTTCACACACCTCCATTCTGTGAATTCACACACCTCCATTCTGGCACTTCACACACCTCCATTGTATGACTTCACACACCTCTATTCTGTGACTTCACACACCTCCTTTCTGAGTTCACACAACTCCATTCTATGACTTCGCACACCTGCATTGTGACTTCACTCACCTCCATTCTATGAGTTCACACACCTGCATTGTGACTTCACACACCTCCATTCTATGACTTCACACATCTCCATTCTGACTTCACACACCTCCATTCTGACTTCACACACCCCCATTCTTTGACTTCACACACCTCCATTCTATGACTTCACACACCTCCACTGTGACTTCACAGAACTCCATTCTGTGACTTCACACACCTCCCTCTGTGACTTCACACACATCCAATCTATGACTTCACACACTTCCAATCTATGACTTCACACACATCCATTCTTTGACTTCACACACCACAATTTTGACTTCACACAAGTCCATTCATTGACTTCACTCACCTCCATTCTCTGACTTCACACACCTCCATTTTGACTTCACACACTTCCATTCTGTGACTTCACACACCTCCATTCTATGACTTCACACACCTCCGTTCTATGAAATCACACACCTCCATTCTGTGACTTCACACACCTCCATTGTGAGTTCACCCACTTCCATTCTGTGTCTTCACACACCTCCATACTCTGACTTCACACACCTCCATTATGTGACTTTACACACCTCCATTCTATGACTTCACACACCTCCCTTCTATGAATTCACACCCCTCCATTCTGTGACTTCACACACCTCCATTGTATGACTTCACACACCTCCATTCTGTGACTTCACACACCTCCATTCTCAGTTCACACACCTCCATTCTGTGACTTCACACACCTCCATTCTATGACTTCACACCCCTCCATTCTATGACTTCACACACCACCATTCTATGACTTCACACACCTCCATTCTATGACTTCACACACCTCCATTCTGTCACTTCACCACCTCCATTCTATGACTTCACACACCTCCATTCTATGACTTCACACACCTTCATTGTTACTTCACCCACCTCAATTCTATGAGTTCACACACCTCCATTGTGACTTCACACACCTCCATTATATGACTTCACACATCTCCATTCTGTGACTTCACACACCTCCATTCTATGACTTCACAAACCTCCATTCTGTGACTTCACACACCTCCACTCTGTGACTTTACACACCTCCATTCTGTGACTTCACACACCTCCATTCTGTGATTTCACACACAATTCCTTCTATGACTTCACAAACCTCCATTCTTTGATTTCACACACCTCCATCCTATGACTTCACACACCTCCATTGTGACTTCACACAGCTCCATTCTGTGACTTCACACAGCTCCATTCTGTGACTTCACACACCTCCATTCTATGACTTCACACACCTGCATTCTGACTTCACACACCTCCATTCTCTGATTTCACACACCTCCATTGTGACTTCACACACCTCCATTCATGAGTTCATACACCTCCATTCTGACTTCACAAACCTCCATTCTATGACTTCACAGACTTTGAATATGTGACTTCACTCACCTCCACTCTATGACTTCACACTTCTCCATTCTATGACTTCCCACACCTCCTTTCCATGACTTCACCCAACCCCATTCTATGACTTCACACCTCCATTCTGACTTCACACACCTCCATTCGGTGACTTCACACACCTCCATTCTATGAGTTCACACACCTCCATTTTGACTTCACACACCTCCATTCTATGACTTCACACACCTTCATTCTTACTTCAGAAACATCCGTTCTATGACTTCACACACCTCCATTCTATGACTTCACACACCTCCATTCTATGACTTCACACACCTACATTCTGTGACTTCACACACCTCCATTCTATGTCTTCACACACCTCCATTGTGACTTCACACACGTCCATTCTATGAGTAGACACACGTCCATTCTGACTTCACACACTTCCATTTTATGACTTCACACTCCTCCATTCTGACTTCACACAGCTCCATTCTGTGAATTCACAAAATTCCAATCTATGATTTCACACACCTCCATACTGTGACTTCACACACCTCCATCTATGACTTCAAACACCTCCATTCTGAGTTCACACACCTCCATTCTGTGACTTCACACACTCCATTCTGACTTCATACACCTCCAATATATGACTGCACACACCTCCATTCTGTGACTTCACACACTTCCATTGTGACGTCACACACCTCCATTCTATGAGTTCACAGACATCCATTCTAGGACTTCACACTCCTCAATTCTGACATCACACATCTCCATTCTATGACTTCACACACCTCGGATCTGTGACTTCACTCACCTCCATTCTATGACTTCACACTCCTCTATTCTATGACTTCCCACATCTCCTTTCTATGACTTCACCCACCTCTATTCTATGACTTCACACCTCCATTCTGACTTCACACACCTCCATTCTGTGACTTCACACACCTCCATTCTATGACTTCACACACCTCCATTCTATGACTTCACACACCTTCATTCTTACTTCAGAAACATCCATTCTATGACCTCACACACCTCCATTCTATGACTTCACAAATCTCCATTCTGTGACTTCCCACACTTCCATTCTGAGTTCACACATCTCCATTCTGTGACTTCACACACCTCCCTTCTGACTTCACACACCTCCCTTCTGTAACTTCACACACCTCCATTTTGAGTTCACCCCCTTCCATTCTGTGACGTCACACACCTCCATTCTGTTACTTCACACACCTCCATTCTGTGACTTCACACACCTCCATTCTATGACTTCACACACCTCCATTCTGTGAATTCACACACCTCCATTCTGGCACTTCACACACCTCCATTGTATGACTTCACACACCTCTATTCTGTGACTTCACACACCTCCTTTCTGAGTTCACACAACTCCATTCTATGACTTCGCACACCTGCATTGTGACTTCACTCACCTCCATTCTATGAGTTCACACACCTGCATTGTGACTTCACACACCTCCATTCTATGACTTCACACATCTCCATTCTGACTTCACACACCTCCATTCTGACTTCACACACCCCCATTCTTTGACTTCACACACCTCCATTCTATGACTTCACACACCTCCACTGTGACTTCACAGAACTCCATTCTGTGACTTCACACACCTCCCTCTGTGACTTCACACACATCCAATCTATGACTTCACACACTTCCAATCTATGACTTCACACACATCCATTCTTTGACTTCACACACCACAATTTTGACTTCACACAAGTCCATTCATTGACTTCACTCACCTCCATTCTCTGACTTCACACACCTCCATTTTGACTTCACACACTTCCATTCTGTGACTTCACACACCTCCATTCTATGACTTCACACACCTCCGTTCTATGAAATCACACACCTCCATTCTGTGACTTCACACACCTCCATTGTGAGTTCACCCACTTCCATTCTGTGTCTTCACACACCTCCATACTCTGACTTCACACACCTCCATTATGTGACTTTACACACCTCCATTCTATGACTTCACACACCTCCCTTCTATGAATTCACACCCCTCCATTCTGTGACTTCACACACCTCCATTGTATGACTTCACACACCTCCATTCTGTGACTTCACACACCTCCATTCTCAGTTCACACACCTCCATTCTGTGACTTCACACACCTCCATTCTATGACTTCACACCCCTCCATTCTATGACTTCACACACCACCATTCTATGACTTCACACACCTCCATTCTATGACTTCACACACCTCCATTCTGTCACTTCACCACCTCCATTCTATGACTTCACACACCTCCATTCTATGACTTCACACACCTTCATTGTTACTTCACCCACCTCAATTCTATGAGTTCACACACCTCCATTGTGACTTCACACACCTCCATTATATGACTTCACACATCTCCATTCTGACTTCACACACCTCCATTCTATGATTTCACACACTTCGATTCTATGACTTCACACACCTCCATTCTATGACTTCACACACCTCGTGTCTGAGTTGACACACCTGCTTTCTGTGATTACACACCTCCAATCTGAGTTCACACACCTCCATTCTATGACTTCACACACCTCCATTCTTTGACATCAAAAACCACCATTCTATGACTTCACACACCACCATTTTGACTTCACATACCTCCAATCTACGAGTTCACACACTTCCATTCTGCCTTCACCCACCTCCATTCTATGGCTTCACTCAGCTGCCTTTTGACTTCACACACCTCCATTTGTGAATTCACACACCACCATTTTGACTCCACACACCTCCATTCTGTGACTTTACACACCTCCATTCTGTGACTTCACACACCTTCATTCTGTGACTTCACACACCTCCATTCTGTGACTTCACAAACTCCCATTCTATGACTTCACACACCTTCATTCTTACTTCACAAACATCCATTCTATGACTTCACACACCTCCATTCTATGACTTCACACACTTCCTTTCTGTGACTTCAAGCACCTCCATTCTATGTCTTCACACACCTCCATTGAGACTTCACACACCTCCATTCAATGAGTTCACACTCCGCCATTCTGACTTCACACTCCTCCATTATGCGAATTCACAAAACTCCATTCTATGATTTCACACACCTCCATACTATGACTTCACACACCTCCATCTATGACTTCACACACCTCCATTCTGAGTTCACACACCTCAATTCTGTGACTTCACACACCTCCATTCTGACTTCACACAACAATATATGACTTCACACACCTCCATTCTGTGACTTCACACACTTCCATTGTGACGACACACACCTCCATTCTATGAGTTCACACACCTCCATTCTATGACTTCACATACCTCCATTCTGACTTCACACAGCTCCATTCTATGACTTCACAGACCTCGAATCTGTGACTTCACTCACCTCCATTCTATGACTTCACACTGCTCCATTCTATGACTTCCCACACCTCCTTTCTATGACTTCACCCACCTCTATTCTATGATTTCACACCTCGATTCTGACTTCAGATACCTCCATTCTGTGAATTCACACACCTCCATTCTATGACTTCAAACACCTCCATTCTCTGACTTTACACACCTCCATTCTGAGCTCACACAACTCCATTCGGTGACTTCACACACCTCCATTCTTACTTCACAAACCTCCATTCTATGACTTCACACACTTCCATTCTATGAGTTCACACACCTGCATGGTGACTTCACACACCTCCATTATCTGACTTCACACACCTCCATTCTATGACTTCACAGACCTCCATTCTATGACTTCACACACCTCCTTTCTGAGTTCACACACATCCATTCTGTGACTTCACACACCTCCATTATGATTTCATACACCTCCATTCTATGAGTTCACACACCTCTATTTTGACTTCACACACATCCATTCTATGACTTCACACAGCTGCATTCTGACTTCACACACCTCCATTCTATGACTTCGCACACCTCTATTCTGACTTCACACACCTGCATTCTGTGACTTCACACACCTCCATTCTATGACTTCACAAACCTCCATTCTGTGACTTCACACACCTCCACTCTGTGACTTTACACACCTCCATTCTGTGACTTCACACACCTCCATTCTGTGATTTCACACACAATCCATTCTATGACTTCACAAACCTCCATTCTCTGATTTCACACACCCCCATTCTATGACTTCACACACCTCCATTGTGACTTCACACACCTCCATTCATGAGTTCATACACCTCCATTCTGACTTCACAAACCTCCATTCTATGACTTCACAGACTTTGAATATGTGACTTCACTCACCTCCACTCTATGACTTCACACTTCTCCATTCTATGACTTCCCACACCTCCTTTCCATGACTTCAACCAACCACATTCTATGACTTCACACCTCCATTCTGACTTCACACACCTCCATTCTGTGACTTCACGCACCTCCATTCTATGTCTTCACACACCTACATTGTGACTTCACACACCTCCATTCAATGAGTTCACACACCTCCATTCTAACTTCACACACCTCCATTCTATTACTTCACACTCCGCCATTCTGACTTCACACTCCTCCATTCTGCGAATTCACAAAACTCCATTCTATGATTTCACACACCTCCATACTATGACTTCACACACCTCCATCTATGACTTCACACACCTCCATTCTGAGTTCACACACCTCAATTCTGTGACTTCACACACCTCCATTCTGACTTCACACAACAATATATGACTTCACACACCTCCATTCTGTGACTTCACACACTTCCATTGTGACGACACACACCTCCATTCTATGAGTTCACACACCTCCATTCTATGACTTCACATACCTCCATTCTGACTTCACACACCTCCATTCTATGACTTCACAGACCTCGAATCTGTGACTTCATTCACCTCCATTCTATGACTTCACACTGCTCCATTCTATGACTTCCCACACCTCCTTTCTATGACTTCACCCACCTCTATTCTATGACTTCACACCTCGATTCTGACTTCAGATACCTCCATTCTGTGAATTCACACACCTCCATTCTGAGCTCACACAACTCCATTCGGTGACTTCACACACCTCCATTCTTACTTCACAAACCTCCATTCTATGACTTCACACACTTCCATTCTATGAGTTCACACACCTGCATGGTGACTTCACACACCTCCATTATCTGACTTCACACACCTCCTTTCTGACTTCACACACCTCCATTGTGACTTCACACAGCTCCATTCTGTGACTTCACACAGCTCCATTCTGTGACTTCACACACCTCCATTCTATGACTTCACACACCTGCATTCTGACTTCACACACCTCCATTCTATGACTTCACAGACCTCGAATCTGTGACTTCACTCACCTCCATTCTATGACTTCACACTGCTCCATTCTATGACTTCCCACACCTCCTTTCTATGACTTCACCCACCTCTATTCTATGACTTCATAGACTTTGAATATGTGACTTCACTCACCTCCACTCTATGACTTCATACTTCTCCATTCTATGACTTCCCACACCTCCTTTCCATGACTTCACCCACCCCCATTCTATGACTTCACACCTCCATTCTGACTTCACACACCTCCATTCGGTGACTTCACACACCTCCATTCTATGAGTTCACACACCTCCATTTTGACTTCACACACCTCCATTCTATGACTTCACACACGTCCATTCTATGACTTCACACACCTACATTCTGTGACTTCACACACCTCCATTCAACGTCTTCACACACCTCCATTGTGACTTCACACACGTCCATTCTATGAGTAGACACACCTCCATTCTGACTTCACACACTTCCATTTTATGACTTCACACTCCTCCATTCTGACTTCACACAGCTCCATTCTGTGAATTCACAAAATTCCAATCTATGATTTCACACACCTCCATACTGTGACTTCACACACCTCCATCTATGACTTCAAACACCTCCATTCTGAGTTCACCCACCTCCATTCTGTGACTTCACACACCTCCATTCTGACTTCATACACCTCCAATATATGACTGCACACACCTCCATTCTGTGACTTCACACACTTCCATTGTGACGTCACACACCTCCATTCTATGAGTTCACAGACATCCATTCTAGGACTTCACACTCCTCAATTCTGACATCACACATCTCCATTCTATGACTTCACACACCTCGGATCTGTGACTTCACTCACCTCCATTCTATGACTTCACACTCCTCTATTCTATGACTTCCCACATCTCCTTTCTATGACTTCACCCACCTCTATTCTATGACTTCACACCTCCATTCTGACTTCACACACCTCCATTCTGTGACTTCACACACCTCCATTCTATGACTTCACACACCTCCATTCTATGACTTCACACACCTTCATTCTTACTTCAGAAACATCCATTCTATGACCTCACACACCTCCATTCTATGACTTCACAAATCTCCATTCTGTGACTTCCCACACTTCCATTCTGAGTTCACACATCTCCATTCTGTGACTTCACACACCTCCCTTCTGACTTCACACACCTCCCTTCTGTAACTTCACACACCTCCATTTTGAGTTCACCCCCTTCCATTCTGTGACGTCACACACCTCCATTCTGTTACTTCACACACCTCCATTCTGTGACTTCACAAACCTCCATTCTATGACTTCACACACCTCCATTCTGTGAATTCACACACCTCCATTCTGGCACTTCACACACCTCCATTGTATGACTTCACACACCTCTATTCTGTGACTTCACACACCTCCTTTCTGAGTTCACACAACTCCATTCTATGACTTCGCACACCTGCATTGTGACTTCACTCACCTCCATTCTATGAGTTCACACACCTGCATTGTGACTTCACACACCTCCATTCTATGACTTCACACATCTCCATTCTGACTTCACACACCTCCATTCTGACTTCACACACCCCCATTCTTTGACTTCACACACCTCCATTCTATGACTTCACACACCTCCACTGTGACTTCACAGAACTCCATTCTGTGACTTCACACACCTCCCTCTGTGACTTCACACACATCCAATCTATGACTTCACACACTTCCAATCTATGACTTCACACACATCCATTCTTTGACTTCACACACCACAATTTTGACTTCACACAAGTCCATTCATTGACTTCACTCACCTCCATTCTCTGACTTCACACACCTCCATTTTGACTTCACACACTTCCATTCTGTGACTTCACACACCTCCATTCTATGACTTCACACACCTCCGTTCTATGAAATCACACACCTCCATTCTGTGACTTCACACACCTCCATTGTGAGTTCACCCACTTCCATTCTGTGTCTTCACACACCTCCATACTCTGACTTCACACACCTCCATTATGTGACTTTACACACCTCCATTCTATGACTTCACACACCTCCCTTCTATGAATTCACACCCCTCCATTCTGTGACTTCATACACCTCCATTGTATGACTTCACACACCTCCATTCTGTGACTTCACACACCTCCATTCTCAGTTCACACACCTCCATTCTGTGACTTCACACACCTCCATTCTATGACTTCACACCCCTCCATTCTATGACTTCACACACCACCATTCTATGACTTCACACACCTCCATTCTATGACTTCACACACCTCCATTCTGTCACTTCACCACCTCCATTCTATGACTTCACACACCTCCATTCTATGACTTCACACACCTTCATTGTTACTTCACCCACCTCAATTCTATGAGTTCACACACCTCCATTGTGACTTCACACACCTCCATTATATGACTTCACACATCTCCATTCTGACTTCACACACCTCCATTCTATGATTTCACACACTTCGATTCTATGACTTCACACACCTCCATTCTATGACTTCACACACCTCGTGTCTGAGTTGACACACCTGCTTTCTGTGATTACACACCTCCAATCTGAGTTCACACACCTCCATTCTATGACTTCACACACCTCCATTCTTTGACATCAAAAACCACCATTCTATGACTTCACACACCACCATTTTGACTTCACATACCTCCAATCTACGAGTTCACACACTTCCATTCTGCCTTCACCCACCTCCATTCTATGGCTTCACTCAGCTGCCTTTTGACTTCACACACCTCCATTTGTGAATTCACACACCACCATTTTGACTCCACACACCTCCATTCTGTGACTTTACACACCTCCATTCTGTGACTTCACACACCTTCATTCTGTGACTTCACACACCTCCATTCTGTGACTTCACAAACTCCCATTCTATGACTTCACACACCTTCATTCTTACTTCACAAACATCCATTCTATGACTTCACACACCTCCATTCTATGACTTCACACACTTCCTTTCTGTGACTTCAAGCACCTCCATTCTATGTCTTCACACACCTCCATTGAGACTTCACACACCTCCATTCAATGAGTTCACACTCCGCCATTCTGACTTCACACTCCTCCATTATGCGAATTCACAAAACTCCATTCTATGATTTCACACACCTCCATACTATGACTTCACACACCTCCATCTATGACTTCACACACCTCCATTCTGAGTTCACACACCTCAATTCTGTGACTTCACACACCTCCATTCTGACTTCACACACCAATATATGACTTCACACACCTCCATTCTGTGACTTCACACACTTCCATTGTGACGACACACACCTCCATTCTATGAGTTCACACACCTCCATTCTATGACTTCACATACCTCCATTCTGACTTCACACACCTCCATTCTATGACTTCACAGACCTCGAATCTGTGACTTCACTCACCTCCATTCTATGACTTCACACTGCTCCATTCTATGACTTCCCACACCTCCTTTCTATGACTTCACCCACCTCTATTCTATGATTTCACACCTCGATTCTGACTTCAGATACCTCCATTCTGTGAATTCACACACCTCCATTCTATGACTTCAAGCACCTCCATTCTCTGACTTTACACACCTCCATTCTGAGCTCACACAACTCCATTCGGTGACTTCACACACCTCCATTCTTACTTCACAAACCTCCATTCTATGACTTCACACACCTCCATTCTATGACTTCACAGACCTCCATTCTATGACTTCACACACCTCCTTTCTGAGTTCACACACATCCATTCTGTGACTTCACACACCTCCATTATGATTTCATACACCTCCATTCTATGAGTTCACACACCTCTATTTTGACTTCACACACATCCATTCTATGACTTCACACAGCTGCATTCTGACTTCACACACCTCCATTCTATGACTTCGCACACCTCTATTCTGACTTCACACACCTGCATTCTGTGACTTCACACACCTCCATTCTATGACTTCACAAACCTCCATTCTGTGACTTCACACACCTCCACTCTGTGACTTTACACACCTCCATTCTGTGACTTCACACACCTCCATTCTGTGATTTCACACACAATCCATTCTATGACTTCACAAACCTCCATTCTCTGATTTCACACACCCCCATTCTATGACTTCACACACCTCCATTGTGACTTCACACACCTCCATTCATGAGTTCATACACCTCCATTCTGACTTCACAAACCTCCATTCTATGACTTCACAGACTTTGAATATGTGACTTCACTCACCTCCACTCTATGACTTCACACTTCTCCATTCTATGACTTCCCACACCTCCTTTCCATGACTTCAACCAACCACATTCTATGACTTCACACCTCCATTCTGACTTCACACACCTCCATTCTGTGACTTCACGCACCTCCATTCTACGTCTTCACACACCTCCATTGTGACTTCACACACCTCCATTCAATGAGTTCACACACCTCCATTCTAACTTCACACACCTCCATTCTATTACTTCACACTCCGCCATTCTGACTTCACACTCCTCCATTCTGCGAATTCACAAAACTCCATTCTATGATTTCACACACCTCCATACTATGACTTCACACACCTCCATCTATGACTTCACACACCTCCATTCTGAGTTCACACACCTCAATTCTGTGACTTCACACACCTCCATTCTGACTTCACACAACAATATATGATTTCACACACCTCCATTCTGTGACTTCACACACTTCCATTGTGACGACACACACCTCCATTCTATGAGTTCACACACCTCCATTCTATGACTTCACATACCTCCATTCTGACTTCACACACCTCCATTCTATGACTTCACAGACCTCGAATCTGTGACTTCACTCACCTCCATTCTATGACTTCACACACCTGCATTCTGACTTCACACACCTCCATTCTCTGATTTCACACACCTCCATTGTGACTTCACACACCTCCATTCATGAGTTCATACACCTCCATTCTGACTTCACAAACCTCCATTCTATGACTTCACAGACTTTGAATATGTGACTTCACTCACCTCCACTCTATGACTTCACACTTCTCCATTCTATGACTTCCCACACCTCCTTTCCATGACTTCACCCAACCCCATTCTATGACTTCACACCTCCATTCTGACTTCACACACCTCCATTCGGTGACTTCACACACCTCCATTCTATGAGTTCACACACCTCCATTTTGACTTCACACACCTCCATTCTGTGACTTCACACACCTTCATTCTTACTTCAGAAACATCCGTTCTATGACTTCACACACCTCCATTCTATGACTTCACACACCTCCATTCTATGACTTCACACACCTACATTCTGTGACTTCACACACCTCCATTCTATGTCTTCACACACCTCCATTGTGACTTCACACACGTCCATTCTATGAGTAGACACACGTCCATTCTGACTTCACACACTTCCATTTTATGACTTCACACTCCTCCATTCTGACTTCACACAGCTCCATTCTGTGAATTCACAAAATTCCAATCTATGATTTCACACACCTCCATACTGTGACTTCACACACCTCCATCTATGACTTCAAACACCTCCATTCTGAGTTCACACACCTCCATTCTGTGACTTCACACACTCCATTCTGACTTCATACACCTCCAATATATGACTGCACACACCTCCATTCTGTGACTTCACACACTTCCATTGTGACGTCACACACCTCCATTCTATGAGTTCACAGACATCCATTCTAGGACTTCACACTCCTCAATTCTGACATCACACATCTCCATTCTATGACTTCACACACCTCGGATCTGTGACTTCACTCACCTCCATTCTATGACTTCACACTCCTCTATTCTATGACTTCCCACATCTCCTTTCTATGACTTCACCCACCTCTATTCTATGACTTCACACCTCCATTCTGACTTCACACACCTCCATTCTCTGACTTCACACACCTCCATTCTATGACTTCACACACCTCCATTCTATGACTTCACACACCTTCATTCTTACTTCAGAAACATCCATTCTATGACCTCACACACCTCCATTCTATGACTTCACAAACCTCCATTCTGTGACTTCCCACACTTCCATTCTGAGTTCACACATCTCCATTCTGTGACTTCACACACCTCCCTTCTGACTTCACACACCTCCCTTCTGTAACTTCACACACCTCCATTTTGAGTTCACCCCCTTCCATTCTGTGACGTCACACACCTCCATTCTGTTACTTCACACACCTCCATTCTGTGACTTCACAAACCTCCATTCTATGACTTCACACACCTCCATTCTGTGAATTCACACACCTCCATTCTGGCACTTCACACACCTCCATTGTATGACTTCACACACCTCTATTCTGTGACTTCACACACCTCCTTTCTGAGTTCACACAACTCCATTCTATGACTTCGCACACCTGCATTGTGACTTCACTCACCTCCATTCTATGAGTTCACACACCTGCATTGTGACTTCACACACCTCCATTCTATGACTTCACACATCTCCATTCTGACTTCACACACCTCCATTCTGACTTCACACACCCCCATTCTTTGACTTCACACACCTCCATTCTATGACTTCACACACCTCCACTGTGACTTCACAGAACTCCATTCTGTGACTTCACACACCTCCCTCTGTGACTTCACACACATCCAATCTATGACTTCACACACTTCCAATCTATGACTTCACACACATCCATTCTTTGACTTCACACACCACAATTTTGACTTCACACAAGTCCATTCATTGACTTCACTCACCTCCATTCTCTGACTTCACACACCTCCATTTTGACTTCACACACTTCCATTCTGTGACTTCACACACCTCCATTCTATGACTTCACACACCTCCGTTCTATGAAATCACACACCTCCATTCTGTGACTTCACACACCTCCATTGTGAGTTCACCCACTTCCATTCTGTGTCTTCACACACCTCCATACTCTGACTTCACACACCTCCATTATGTGACTTTACACACCTCCATTCTATGACTTCACACACCTCCCTTCTATGAATTCACACCCCTCCATTCTGTGACTTCACACACCTCCATTGTATGACTTCACACACCTCCATTCTGTGACTTCACACACCTCCATTCTCAGTTCACACACCTCCATTCTGTGACTTCACACACCTCCATTCTATGACTTCACACCCCTCCATTCTATGACTTCACACACCACCATTCTATGACTTCACACACCTCCATTCTATGACTTCACACACCTCCATTCTGTCACTTCACCACCTCCATTCTATGACTTCACACACCTCCATTCTATGACTTCACACACCTTCATTGTTACTTCACCCACCTCAATTCTATGAGTTCACACACCTCCATTGTGACTTCACACACCTCCATTATATGACTTCACACATCTCCATTCTGACTTCACACACCTCCATTCTATGATTTCACACACTTCGATTCTATGACTTCACACACCTCCATTCTATGACTTCACACACCTCGTGTCTGAGTTGACACACCTGCTTTCTGTGATTACACACCTCCAATCTGAGTTCACACACCTCCATTCTATGACTTCACACACCTCCATTCTTTGACATCAAAAACCACCATTCTATGACTTCACACACCACCATTTTGACTTCACATACCTCCAATCTACGAGTTCACACACTTCCATTCTGCCTTCACCCACCTCCATTCTATGGCTTCACTCAGCTGCCTTTTGACTTCACACACCTCCATTTGTGAATTCACACACCACCATTTTGACTCCACACACCTCCATTCTGTGACTTTACACACCTCCATTCTGTGACTTCACACACCTTCATTCTGTGACTTCACACACCTCCATTCTGTGACTTCACAAACTCCCATTCTATGACTTCACACACCTTCATTCTTACTTCACAAACATCCATTCTATGACTTCACACACCTCCATTCTATGACTTCACACACTTCCTTTCTGTGACTTCAAGCACCTCCATTCTATGTCTTCACACACCTCCATTCTAACTTCACACACCTCCATTCTATGACTTCACACTCCGCCATTCTGACTTCACACTCCTCCATTCTGCGAATTCACAAAACTCCATTCTATGATTTCACACACCTCCATACTATGACTTCACACACCTCCATCTATGACTTCACACACCTCCATTCTGAGTTCACACACCTCAATTCTGTGACTTCACACACCTCCATTCTGACTTCACACACCAATATATGACTTCACACACCTCCATTCTGTGACTTCACTCACTTCCATTGTGACGACACACACCTCCATTCTATGAGTTCACACACCTCCATTCTATGACTTCACATACCTCCATTCTGACTTCACACACCTCCATTCTATGACTTCACAGACCTCGAATCTGTGACTTCACTCACCTCCATTCTATGACTTCACACTGCTCCATTCTATGACTTCCCACACCTCCTTTCTATGACTTCACCCACCTCTATTCTATGATTTCACACCTCGATTCTGACTTCAGATACCTCCATTCTGTGAATTCACACACCTCCATTCTATGACTTCAAGCACCTCCATTCTCTGACTTTACACACCTCCATTCTGAGCTCACACAACTCCATTCGGTGACTTCACACACCTCCATTCTTACTTCACAAACCTCCATTCTATGACTTCACACACTTCCATTCTATGAGTTCACACACCTGCATGGTGACTTCACACACCTCCATTATCTGACTTCACACACCTCCATTCTATGACTTCACAGACCTCCATTCTATGACTTCACACACCTCCTTTCTGAGTTCACACACATCCATTCTGTGACTTCACACACCTCCATTATGATTTCATACACCTCCATTCTATGAGTTCACACACCTCTATTTTGACTTCACACACATCCATTCTATGACTTCACACAGCTGCATTCTGACTTCACACACCTCCATTCTATGACTTCGCACACCTCTATTCTGACTTCACACACCTGCATTCTGTGACTTTACACACCTCCATTCTATGACTTCACAAACCTCCATTCTGTGACTTCACACACCTCCACTCTGTGACTTTACACACCTCCATTCTGTGACTTCACACACCTCCATTCTGTGATTTCACACACAATCCATTCTATGACTTCACAAACCTCCATTCTCTGATTTCACACACCCCCATTCTATGACTTCACACACCTCCATTGTGACTTCACACACCTCCATTCATGAGTTCATACACCTCCATTCTGACTTCACAAACCTCCATTCTATGACTTCACAGACTTTGAATATGTGACTTCACTCACCTCCACTCTATGACTTCACACTTCTCCATTCTATGACTTCCCACACCTCCTTTCCATGACTTCAACCAACCACATTCTATGACTTCACACCTCCATTCTGACTTCACACACCTCCATTCTGTGACTTCACGCACCTCCATTCTATGTCTTCACACACCTCCATTGTGACTTCACACACCTCCATTCAATGAGTTCACACACCTCCATTCTAACTTCACACACCTCCATTCTATTACTTCACACTCCGCCATTCTGACTTCACACTCCTCCATTCTGCGAATTCACAAAACTCCATTCTATGATTTCACACACCTCCATACTATGACTTCACACACCTCCATCTATGACTTCACACACCTCCATTCTGAGTTCACACACCTCAATTCTGTGACTTCACACACCTCCATTCTGACTTCACACAACAATATATGACTTCACACACCTCCATTCTGTGACTTCACACACTTCCATTGTGACGACACACACCTCCATTCTATGAGTTCACACACCTCCATTCTATGACTTCACATACCTCCATTCTGACTTCACACACCTCCATTCTATGACTTCACAGACCTCGAATCTGTGACTTCACTCACCTCCATTCTATGACTTCACACTGCTCCATTCTATGACTTCCCACACCTCCTTTCTATGACTTCACCCACCTCTATTCTATGACTTCACACCTCGATTCTGACTTCAGATACCTCCATTCTGTGAATTCACACACCTCCATTCTGAGCTCACACAACTCCATTCGGTGACTTCACACACCTCCATTCTTACTTCACAAACCTCCATTCTATGACTTCACACACTTCCATTCTATGAGTTCACACACCTGCATGGTGACTTCACACACCTCCATTATCTGACTTCACACACCTCCTTTCTGACTTCACACACCTCCATTGTGACTTCACACAGCTCCATTCTGTGACTTCACACAGCTCCATTCTGTGACTTCACACACCTCCATTCTATGACTTCACACACCTGCATTCTGACTTCACACACCTCCATTCTATGACTTCACAGACCTCGAATCTGTGACTTCACTCACCTCCATTCTATGACTTCACACTGCTCCATTCTATGACTTCCCACACCTCCTTTCTGTGACTTCACCCACCTCTATTCTATGACTTCATAGACTTTGAATATGTGACTTCACACACCTCCACTCTATGACTTCATACTTCTCCATTCTATGACTTCCCACACCTCCTTTCCATGACTTCACCCACCCCCATTCTATGACTTCACACCTCCATTCTGACTTCACACACCTCCATTCGGTGACTTCACACACCTCCATTCTATGAGTTCACACACCTCCATTTTGACTTCACACACCTCCATTCTATGACTTCACACACGTCCATTCTATGACTTCACACACCTACATTCTGTGACTTCACACACCTCCATTCAACGTCTTCACACACCTCCATTGTGACTTCACACACGTCCATTCTATGAGTAGACACACCTCCATTCTGACTTCACACACTTCCATTTTATGACTTCACACTCCTCCATTCTGACTTCACACAGCTCCATTCTGTGAATTCACAAAATTCCAATCTATGATTTCACACACCTCCATACTGTGACTTCACACACCTCCATCTATGACTTCAAACACCTCCATTCTGAGTTCACCCACCTCCATTCTGTGACTTCACACACCTCCATTCTGACTTCATACACCTCCAATATATGACTGCACACACCTCCATTCTGTGACTTCACACACTTCCATTGTGACGTCACACACCTCCATTCTATGAGTTCACAGACATCCATTCTAGGACTTCACACTCCTCAATTCTGACATCACACATCTCCATTCTATGACTTCACACACCTCGGATCTGTGACTTCACTCACCTCCATTCTATGACTTCACACTCCTCTATTCTATGACTTCCCACATCTCCTTTCTATGACTTCACCCACCTCTATTCTATGACTTCACACCTCCATTCTGACTTCACACACCTCCATTCTGTGACTTCACACACCTCCATTCTATGACTTCACACACCTCCATTCTATGACTTCACACACCTTCATTCTTACTTCAGAAACATCCATTCTATGACCTCACACACCTCCATTCTATGACTTCACAAATCTCCATTCTGTGACTTCCCACACTTCCATTCTGAGTTCACACATCTCCATTCTGTGACTTCACACACCTCCCTTCTGACTTCACACACCTCCCTTCTGTAACTTCACACACCTCCATTTTGAGTTCACCCCCTTCCATTCTGTGACGTCACACACCTCCATTCTGTTACTTCACACACCTCCATTCTGTGACTTCACAAACCTCCATTCTATGACTTCACACACCTCCATTCTGTGAATTCACACACCTCCATTCTGGCACTTCACACACCTCCATTGTATGACTTCACACACCTCTATTCTGTGACTTCACACACTTCCTTTCTGAGTTCACACAACTCCATTCTATGACTTCGCACACCTGCATTGTGACTTCACTCACCTCCATTCTATGAGTTCACACACCTGCATTGTGACTTCACACACCTCCATTCTATGACTTCACACATCTCCATTCTGACTTCACACACCTCCATTCTGACTTCACACACCCCCATTCTTTGACTTCACACACCTCCATTCTATGACTTCACACACCTCCACTGTGACTTCACAGAACTCCATTCTGTGACTTCACACACCTCCCTCTGTGACTTCACACACATCCAATCTATGACTTCACACACTTCCAATCTATGACTTCACACACATCCATTCTTTGACTTCACACACCACAATTTTGACTTCACACAAGTCCATTCATTGACTTCACTCACCTCCATTCTCTGACTTCACACACCTCCATTTTGACTTCACACACTTCCATTCTGTGACTTCACACACCTCCATTCTATGACTTCACACACCTCCGTTCTATGAAATCACACACCTCCATTCTGTGACTTCACACACCTCCATTGTGAGTTCACCCACTTCCATTCTGTGTCTTCACACACCTCCATACTCTGACTTCACACACCTCCATTATGTGACTTTACACACCTCCATTCTATGACTTCACACACCTCCCTTCTATGAATTCACACCCCTCCATTCTGTGACTTCACACACCTCCATTGTATGACTTCACACACCTCCATTCTGTGACTTCACACACCTCCATTCTCAGTTCACACACCTCCATTCTGTGACTTCACACACCTCCATTCTATGACTTCACACCCCTCCATTCTATGACTTCACACACCACCATTCTATGACTTCACACACCTCCATTCTATGACTTCACACACCTCCATTCTGTCACTTCACCACCTCCATTCTATGACTTCACACACCTCCATTCTATGACTTCACACACCTTCATTGTTACTTCACCCACCTCAATTCTATGAGTTCACACACCTCCATTGTGACTTCACACACCTCCATTATATGACTTCACACATCTCCATTCTGACTTCACACACCTCCATTCTATGATTTCACACACTTCGATTCTATGACTTCACACACCTCCATTCTATGACTTCACACACCTCGTGTCTGAGTTGACACACCTGCTTTCTGTGATTACACACCTCCAATCTGAGTTCACACACCTCCATTCTATGACTTCACACACCTCCATTCTTTGACATCAAAAACCACCATTCTATGACTTCACACACCACCATTTTGACTTCACATACCTCCAATCTACGAGTTCACACACTTCCATTCTGCCTTCACCCACCTCCATTCTATGGCTTCACTCAGCTGCCTTTTGACTTCACACACCTCCATTTGTGAATTCACACACCACCATTTTGACTTCACACACCTCCATTCTGTGACTTTACACACCTCCATTCTGTGACTTCACACACCTTCATTCTGTGACTTCACACACCTCCATTCTGTGACTTCACAAACTCCCATTCTATGACTTCACACACCTTCATTCTTACTTCACAAACATCCATTCTATGACTTCACACACCTCCATTCTATGACTTCACACACTTCCTTTCTGTGACTTCAAGCACCTCCATTCTATGTCTTCACACACCTCCATTGAGACTTCACACACCTCCATTCAATGAGTTCACACTCCGCCATTCTGACTTCACACTCCTCCATTATGCGAATTCACAAAACTCCATTCTATGATTTCACACACCTCCATACTATGACTTCACACACATCCATCTATGACTTCACACACCTCCATTCTGAGTTCACCCACCTCAATTCTGTGACTTCACACACCTCCATTCTGACTTCACACACCAATATATGACTTCACACACCTTCATTCTGTGACTTCACACACTTCCATTGTGACGACACACACCTCCATTCTATGAGTTCACACACCTCCATTCTATGACTTCACATACCTCCATTCTGACTTCACACAGCTCCATTCTATGACTTCACAGACCTCGAATCTGTGACTTCACTCACCTCCATTCTATGACTTCACACTGCTCCATTCTATGACTTCCCACACCTCCTTTCTATGACTTCACCCACCTCTATTCTATGATTTCACACCTCGATTCTGACTTGAGATACCTCCATTCTGTGAATTCACACACCTCCATTCTATGACTTCAAACACCTCCATTCTCTGACTTTACACACCTCCATTCTGAGCTCACACAACTCCATTCGGTGACTTCACACACCTCCATTCTTACTTCACAAACCTCCATTCTATGACTTCACACACTTCCATTCTATGAGTTCACACACCTGCATGGTGACTTCACACACCTCCATTATCTGACTTCACACACCTCCATTCTATGACTTCACAGACCTCCATTCTATGACTTCACACACCTCCTTTCTGAGTTCACACACATCCATTCTGTGACTTCACACACCTCCATTATGATTTCATACACCTCCATTCTATGAGTTCACACACCTCTATTTTGACTTCACACACATCCATTCTATGACTTCACACAGCTGCATTCTGACTTCACACACCTCCATTCTATGACTTCGCACACCTCTATTCTGACTTCACACACCTGCATTCTGTGACTTCACACACCTCCATTCTATGACTTCACAAACCTCCATTCTGTGACTTCACACACCTCCACTCTGTGACTTTACACACCTCCATTCTGTGACTTCACACACCTCCATTCTGTGATTTCACACACAATCCATTCTATGACTTCACAAACCTCCATTCTCTGATTTCACACACCCCCATTCTATGACTTCACACACCTCCATTGTGACTTCACACACCTCCATTCATGAGTTCATACACCTCCATTCTGACTTCACAAACCTCCATTCTATGACTTCACAGACTTTGAATATGTGACTTCACTCACCTCCACTCTATGACTTCACACTTCTCCATTCTATGACTTCCCACACCTCCTTTCCATGACTTCAACCAACCACATTCTATGACTTCACACCTCCATTCTGACTTCACACACCTCCATTCTGTGACTTCACGCACCTCCATTCTATGTCTTCACACACTTCCATTGTGACTTCACACACCTCCATTCAATGAGTTCACACACCTCCATTCTAACTTCACACACCTCCATTCTATGACTTCACACTCCGCCATTCTGACTTCACACTCCTCCATTCTGCGAATTCACAAAACTCCATTCTATGATTTCACACACCTCCATACTATGACTTCACACACCTCCATCTATGACTTCACACACCTCCATTCTGAGTTCACACACCTCAATTCTGTGACTTCACACACCTCCATTCTGACTTCACACAACAATATATGACTTCACACACCTCCATTCTGTGACTTCACACACTTCCATTGTGACGACACACACCTCCATTCTATGAGTTCACACACCTCCATTCTATGACTTCACATACCTCCATTCTGACTTCACACACCTCCATTCTATGACTTCACAGACCTCGAATCTGTGACTTCACTCACCTCCATTCTATGACTTCACACTGCTCCATTCTATGACTTCCCACACCTCCTTTCTATGACTTCACCCACCTCTATTCTATGACTTCACACCTCGATTCTGACTTCAGATACCTCCATTCTGTGAATTCACACACCTCCATTCTATGACTTCAAACACCTCCATTCTCTGACTTCACACACCTCCATTCTGAGCTCACACAACTCCATTCGGTGACTTCACACACCTCCATTCTTACTTCACAAACCTCCATTCTATGACTTCACACACTTCCATTCTATGAGTTCACACACCTGCATGGTGACTTCACACACCTCCATTATCTGACTTCACACACCTCCTTTCTGACTTCACACACCTCCATTGTGACTTCACACAGCTCCATTCTGTGACTTCACACAGCTCCATTCTGTGACTTCACACACCTCCATTCTATGACTTCACACACCTGCATTCTGACTTCACACACCTCCATTCTCTGATTTCACACACCCCCATTCTATGACTCCACACACCTCCATTGTGACTTCACACACCTCCATTCATGAGTTCATACACCTCCATTCTGACTTCACAAACCTCCATTCTATGACTTCATAGACTTTGAATATGTGACTTCACTCGCCTCCACTCTATGACTTCACACTTCTCCATTCTATGACTTCCCACACCTCCTTTCCATGACTTCACCCACCCCCATTCTATGACTTCACACCTCCATTCTGACTTCACACACCTCCATTCGGTGACTTCACACACCTCCATTCTATGAGTTCACACACCTCCATTTTGACTTCACACACCTCCATTCTATGACTTCACACACCTTCATTCTTACTTCAGAAACATCCGTTCTATGACTTCACACACCTCCATTCTATGACTTCACACACGTCCATTCTATGACTTCACACACCTACATTCTGTGACTTCACACACCTCCATTCAACGTCTTCACACACCTCCATTGTGACTTCACACACGTCCATTCTATGAGTAGACACACCTCCATTCTGACTTCACACACTTCCATTTTATGACTTCACACTCCTCCATTCTGACTTCACACAGCTCCATTCTGTGAATTCACAAAATTCCAATCTATGATTTCACACACCTCCATACTGTGACTTCACACACCTCCATCTATGACTTCAAACACCTCCATTCTGAGTTCACCCACCTTCATTCTGTGACTTCACACACCTCCATTCTGACTTCATACACCTCCAATATATGACTGCACACACCTCCATTCTGTGACTTCACACACTTCCATTGTGACGTCACATACCTCCATTCTATGAGTTCACAGACATCCATTCTAGGACTTCACACTCCTCAATTCTGACATCACACATCTCCATTCTATGACTTCACAGACCTCGGATCTGTGACTTCAGTCACCTCCATTCTATGAGTTCACACTCCTCTATTCTATGACTTCCCACATCTCCTTTCTATGACTTCACCCACCTCTATTCTATGACTTCACACCTCCATTCTGACTTCACACACCTCCATTCTGTGACTTCACACACCTCCATTCTATGACTTCACACACCTCCATTCTATGACTTCACACACCTCCGTTCTATGAAATCACACACCTCCATTCTGTGACTTCACACACCTCCATTGTGAGTTCACCCACTTCCATTCTGTGTCTTCACACACCTCCATACTCTGACTTCACACACCTCCATTATGTGACTTTACACACCTCCATTCTATGACTTCACACACCTCCCTTCTATGAATTCACACCCCTCCATTCTGTGACTTCACACACCTCCATTGTATGACTTCACACACCTCCATTCTGTGACTTCACACACCTCCATTCTCAGTTCACACACCTCCATTCTGTGACTTCACACACCTCCATTCTATGACTTCACACCCCTCCATTCTATGACTTCACACACCACCATTCTATGACTTCACACACCTCCATTCTATGACTTCACACACCTCCATTCTGTCACTTCACCACCTCCATTCTATGACTTCACACACCTCCATTCTATGACTTCACACACCTTCATTGTTACTTCACCCACCTCAATTCTATGAGTTCACACACCTCCATTGTGACTTCACACACCTCCATTATATGACTTCACACATCTCCATTCTGACTTCACACACCTCCATTCTATGATTTCACACACTTCGATTCTATGACTTCACACACCTCCATTCTATGACTTCACACACCTCGTGTCTGAGTTGACACACCTGCTTTCTGTGATTACACACCTCCAATCTGAGTTCACACACCTCCATTCTATGACTTCACACACCTCCATTCTTTGACATCAAAAACCACCATTCTATGACTTCACACACCACCATTTTGACTTCACATACCTCCAATCTACGAGTTCACACACTTCCATTCTGCCTTCACCCACCTCCATTCTATGGCTTCACTCAGCTGCCTTTTGACTTCACACACCTCCATTTGTGAATTCACACACCACCATTTTGACTTCACACACCTCCATTCTGTGACTTTACACACCTCCATTCTGTGACTTCACACACCTTCATTCTGTGACTTCACACACCTCCATTCTGTGACTTCAAAAACTCCCATTCTATGACTTCACACACCTTCATTCTTACTTCACAAACATCCATTCTATGACTTCACACACCTCCATTCTATGACTTCACACACTTCCTTTCTGTGACTTCAAGCACCTCCATTCTATGTCTTCACACACCTCCATTGAGACTTCACACACCTCCATTCAATGAGTTCACACTCCGCCATTCTGACTTCACACTCCTCCATTATGCGAATTCACAAAACTCCATTCTATGATTTCACACACCTCCATACTATGACTTCCCACACCTCCATCTATGACTTCACACACCTCCATTCTGAGTTCACACACCTCAATTCTGTGACTTCACACACCTCCATTCTGACTTCACACACCAATATATGACTTCACACACCTCCATTCTGTGACTTCACACACTTCCATTGTGACGACACACACCTCCATTCTATGAGTTCACACACCTCCATTCTATGACTTCACATACCTCCATTCTGACTTCACACAGCTCCATTCTATGACTTCACAGACCTCGAATCTGTGACTTCACTCACCTCCATTCTATGACTTCACACTGCTCCATTCTATGACTTCCCACACCTCCTTTCTATGACTTCACCCACCTCTATTCTATGATTTCACACCTCGATTCTGACTTCAGATACCTCCATTCTGTGAATTCACACACCTCCATTCTATGACTTCAAACACCTCCATTCTCTGACTTTACACACCTCCATTCTGAGCTCACACAACTCCATTCGGTGACTTCACACACCTCCATTCTTACTTCACAAACCTCCATTCTATGACTTCACACACTTCCATTCTATGAGTTCACACACCTGCATTGTGACTTCACACACCTCCATTATCTGACTTCACACACCTCCATTCTATGACTTCACAGACCTCCATTCTATGACTTCACACACCTCCTTTCTGAGTTCACACACATCCATTCTGTGACTTCACACACCTCCATTATGATTTCATACACCTCCATTCTATGAGTTCACACACCTCTATTTTGACTTCACACACATCCATTCTATGACTTCACACAGCTGCATTCTGACTTCACACACCTCCATTCTATGACTTCGCACACCTCTATTCTGACTTCACACACCTGCATTCTGTGACTTCACACACCTCCATTCTATGACTTCACAAACCTCCATTCTGTGACTTCACACACCTCCACTCTGTGACTTTACACACCTCCATTCTGTGACTTCACACACCTCCATTCTGTGATTTCACACACAATCCATTCTATGACTTCACAAACCTCCATTCTCTGATTTCACACACCCCCATTCTATGACTTCACACACCTCCATTGTGACTTCACACACCTCCATTCATGAGTTCATACACCTCCATTCTGACTTCACAAACCTCCATTCTATGACTTCACAGACTTTGAATATGTGACTTCACTCACCTCCACTCTATGACTTCACACTTCTCCATTCTATGACTTCCCACACCTCCTTTCCATGACTTCAACCAACCACATTCTATGACTTCACACCTCCATTCTGACTTCACACACCTCCATTCTGTGACTTCACGC
This sequence comes from Megascapheus bottae, assembly GCA_024803745.1. Taxonomy (NCBI): domain Eukaryota; kingdom Metazoa; phylum Chordata; class Mammalia; order Rodentia; family Geomyidae; genus Megascapheus; species Megascapheus bottae. The sequence continues at coordinate 61,269 of JANJXV010001040.1, read as the reverse complement.
ACCTCCATTCTATGTCTTCACACACCTCCATTGTGACTTCACACACCTCCATTCAATGAGTTCACACACCTCCATTCTAACTTCACACACCTCCATTCTATGACTTCACACTCCGCCATTCTGACTTCACACTCCTCCATTCTGCGAATTCACAAAACTCCATTCTATGATTTCACACACCTCCATACTATGACTTCACACACCTCCATCTATGACTTCACACACCTCCATTCTGAGTTCACACACCTCAATTCTGTGACTTCACACACCTCCATTCTGACTTCACACAACAATATATGACTTCACACACCTCCATTCTGTGACTTCACACACTTCCATTGTGACGACACACACCTCCATTCTATGAGTTCACACACCTCCATTCTATGACTTCACATACCTCCATTCTGACTTCACACACCTCCATTCTATGACTTCACAGACCTCGAATCTGTGACTTCACTCACCTCCATTCTATGACTTCACACTGCTCCATTCTATGACTTCCCACACCTCCTTTCTATGACTTCACCCACCTCTATTCTATGACTTCACACCTCGATTCTGACTTCAGATACCTCCATTCTGTGAATTCACACACCTCCATTCTATGACTTCAAACACCTCCATTCTCTGACTTCACACACCTCCATTCTGAGCTCACACAACTCCATTCGGTGACTTCACACACCTCCATTCTTACTTCACAAACCTCCATTCTATGACTTCACACACTTCCATTCTATGAGTTCACACACGTGCATGGTGACTTCACACACCTCCATTATCTGACTTCACACACCTCCTTTCTGACTTCACACACCTCCATTGTGACTTCACACAGCTCCATTCTGTGACTTCACACAGCTCCATTCTGTGACTTCACACACCTCCATTCTATGACTTCACACACCTGCATTCTGACTTCACACACCTCCATTCTCTGATTTCACACACCCCCATTCTATGACTCCACACACCTCCATTGTGACTTCACACACCTCCATTCATGAGTTCATACACCTCCATTCTGACTTCACAAACCTCCATTCTATGACTTCATAGACTTTGAATATGTGACTTCACTCACCTCCACTCTATGACTTCACACTTCTCCATTCTATGACTTCCCACACCTCCTTTCCATGACTTCACCCACCCCCATTCTATGACTTCACACCTCCATTCTGACTTCACACACCTCCATTCGTTGACTTCACACACCTCCATTCTATGAGTTCACACACCTCCATTTTGACTTCACACACCTCCATTCTATGACTTCACACACCTTCATTCTTACTTCAGAAACATCCGTTCTATGACTTCACACACCTCCATTCTATGACTTCACACACGTCCATTCTATGACTTCACACACCTACATTCTGTGACTTCACACACCTCCATTCAACGTCTTCACACACCTCCATTGTGACTTCACACACGTCCATTCTATGAGTAGACACACCTCCATTCTGACTTCACACACTTCCATTTTATGACTTCACACTCCTCCATTCTGACTTCACACAGCTCCATTCTGTGAATTCACAAAATTCCAATCTATGATTTCACACACCTCCATACTGTGACTTCACACACCTCCATCTATGACTTCAAACACCTCCATTCTGAGTTCACCCACCTCCATTCTGTGACTTCACACACCTCCATTCTGACTTCATACACCTCCAATATATGACTGCACACACCTCCATTCTGTGACTTCACACACTTCCATTGTGACGTCACATACCTCCATTCTATGAGTTCACACATCTCCATTCTATGACTTCACAGACCTCGGATCTGTGACTTCAGTCACCTCCATTCTATGAGTTCACACTCCTCTATTCTATGACTTCCCACATCTCCTTTCTATGACTTCACCCACCTCTATTCTATGACTTCACACCTCCATTCTGACTTCACACACCTCCATTCTGTGACTTCACACACCTCCATTCTATGACTTCACACACCTCCGTTCTATGAAATCACACACCTCCATTCTGTGACTTCACACACCTCCATTGTGAGTTCACCCACTTCCATTCTGTGTCTTCACACACCTCCATACTCTGACTTCACACACCTCCATTATGTGACTTTACACACCTCCATTCTATGACTTCACACACCTCCCTTCTATGAATTCACACCCCTCCATTCTGTGACTTCACACACCTCCATTGTATGACTTCACACACCTCCATTCTGTGACTTCACACACCTCCATTCTCAGTTCACACACCTCCATTCTGTGACTTCACACACCTCCATTCTATGACTTCACACCCCTCCATTCTATGACTTCACACACCACCATTCTATGACTTCACACACCTCCATTCTATGACTTCACACACCTCCATTCTGTCACTTCACCACCTCCATTCTATGACTTCACACACCTCCATTCTATGACTTCACACACCTTCATTGTTACTTCACCCACCTCAATTCTATGAGTTCACACACCTCCATTGTGACTTCACACACCTCCATTATATGACTTCACACATCTCCATTCTGACTTCACACACCTCCATTCTATGATTTCACACACTTCGATTCTATGACTTCACACACCTCCATTGTATGACTTCACACACCTCGTGTCTGAGTTGACACACCTGCTTTCTGTGATTACACACCTCCAATCTGAGTTCACACACCTCCATTCTATGACTTCACACACCTCCATTCTTTGACATCAAAAACCACCATTCTATGACTTCACACACCACCATTTTGACTTCACATACCTCCAATCTACGAGTTCACACACTTCCATTCTGCCTTCACCCACCTCCATTCTATGGCTTCACTCAGCTGCCTTTTGACTTCACACACCTCTATTTGTGAATTCACACACCACCATTTTGACTTCACACACCTCCATTCTGTGACTTTACACACCTCCATTCTGTGACTTCACACACCTTCATTCTGTGACTTCACACACCTCCATTCTGTGACTTCACAAACTAACATTCTATGACTTCACACACCTTCATTCTTACTTCACAAACAACCATTCTATGACTTCACACACCTCCATTCTATGACTTCACACACTTCCTTTCTGTGACTTCACGCACCTCCATTCTATGTCTTCACACACCTCCATTGAGACTTCACACACCTCCATTCAATGAGTTCACACTCCGCCATTCTGACTTCACACTCCTCCATTATGCGAATTCACAAAACTCCATTCTATGATTTCACACACCTCCATACTATGACTTCACACACCTCCATCTATGACTTCACACACCTCCATTCTGAGTTCACACACCTCAATTCTGTGACTTCACACACCTCCATTCTGACTTCACACACCAATATATGACTTCACACACCTCCATTCTGTGACTTCACACACTTCCATTGTGACGACACACACCTCCATTCTATGAGTTCACACACCTCCATTCTATGACTTCACATACCTCCATTCTGACTTCACACACCTCCATTCTATGACTTCACAGACCTCGAATCTGTGACTTCACTCACCTCCATTCTATGACTTCACACTGCTCCATTCTATGACTTCCCACACCTCCTTTCTATGACTTCACCCACCTCTATTCTATGATTTCACACCTCGATTCTGACTTCAGATACCTCCATTCTGTGAATTCACACACCTCCATTCTATGACTTCAAACACCTCCATTCTCTGACTTTACACACCTCCATTCTGAGCTCACACAACTCCATTCGGTGACTTCACACACCTCCATTCTTACTTCACAAACCTCCATTCTATGACTTCACACACTTCCATTCTATGAGTTCACACACCTGCATGGTGACTTCACACACCTCCATTATCTGACTTCACACACCTCCATTCTATGACTTCACAGACCTCCATTCTATGACTTCACACACCTCCTTTCTGAGTTCACACACATCCATTCTGTGACTTCACACACCTCCATTATGATTTCATACACCTCCATTCTATGAGTTCACACACCTCTATTTTGACTTCACACACATCCATTCTATGACTTCACACAGCTGCATTCTGACTTCACACACCTCCATTCTATGACTTCGCACACCTCTATTCTGACTTCACACACCTGCATTCTGTGACTTCACACACCTCCATTCTATGACTTCACAAACCTCCATTCTGTGACTTCACACACCTCCACTCTGTGACTTTACACACCTCCATTCTGTGACTTCACACACCTCCATTCTGTGATTTCACACACAATCCATTCTATGACTTCACAAACCTCCATTCTCTGATTTCACACACCCCCATTCTATGACTTCACACACCTCCATTGTGACTTCACACACCTCCATTCATGAGTTCATACACCTCCATTCTGACTTCACAAACCTCCATTCTATGACTTCACAGACTTTGAATATGTGACTTCACTCACCTCCACTCTATGACTTCACACTTCTCCATTCTATGACTTCCCACACCTCCTTTCCATGACTTCAACCAACCACATTCTATGACTTCACACCTCCATTCTGACTTCACACACCTCCATTCTGTGACTTCACGCACCTCCATTCTATGTCTTCACACACCTCCATTGTGACTTCACACACCTCCATTCAATGAGTTCACACACCTCCATTCTAACTTCACACACCTCCATTCTATGACTTCACACTCCGCCATTCTGACTTCACACTCCTCCATTCTGCGAATTCACAAAACTCCATTCTATGATTTCACACACCTCCATACTATGACTTCACACACCTCCATCTATGACTTCACACACCTCCATTCTGAGTTCACACACCTCAATTCTGTGACTTCACACACCTCCATTCTGACTTCACACAACAATATATGACTTCACACACCTCCATTCTGTGACTTCACACACTTCCATTGTGACGACACACACCTCCATTCTATGAGTTCACACACCTCCATTCTATGACTTCACATACCTCCATTCTGACTTCACACACCTCCATTCTATGACTTCACAGACCTCGAATCTGTGACTTCACTCACCTCCATTCTATGACTTCACACTGCTCCATTCTATGACTTCCCACACCTCCTTTCTATGACTTCACCCACCTCTATTCTATGACTTCACACCTCGATTCTGACTTCAGATACCTCCATTCTGTGAATTCACACACCTCCATTCTATGACTTCAAACACCTCCATTCTCTGACTTCACACACCTCCATTCTGAGCTCACACAACTCCATTCGGTGACTTCACACACCTCCATTCTTACTTCACAAACCTCCATTCTATGACTTCACACACTTCCATTCTATGAGTTCACACACGTGCATGGTGACTTCACACACCTCCATTATCTGACTTCACACACCTCCTTTCTGACTTCACACACCTCCATTGTGACTTCACACAGCTCCATTCGGTGACTTCACACAGCTCCATTCTGTGACTTCACACACCTCCATTCTATGACTTCACACACCTGCATTCTGACTTCACACACCTCCATTCTCTGATTTCACACACCCCCATTCTATGACTCCACACACCTCCATTGTGACTTCACACACCTCCATTCATGAGTTCATACACCTCCATTCTGACTTCACAAACCTCCATTCTATGACTTCATAGACTTTGAATATGTGACTTCACTCACCTCCACTCTATGACTTCACACTTCTCCATTCTATGACTTCCCACACCTCCTTTCCATTACTTCACCCACCCCCATTCTATGACTTCACACCTCCATTCTGACTTCACACACCTCCATTCGGTGACTTCACACACCTCCATTCTATGAGTTCACACACCTCCATTTTGACTTCACACACCTCCATTCTATGACTTCACACACCTTCATTCTTACTTCAGAAACATCCGTTCTATGACTTCACACACCTCCATTCTATGACTTCACACACGTCCATTCTATGACTTCACACACCTACATTCTGTGACTTCACACACCTCCATTCAACGTCTTCACACACCTCCATTGTGACTTCACACACGTCCATTCTATGAGTAGACACACCTCCATTCTGACTTCACACACTTCCATTTTATGACTTCACACTCCTCCATTCTGACTTCACACAGCTCCATTCTGTGAATTCACAAAATTCCAATCTATGATTTCACACACCTCCATACTGTGACTTCACACACCTCCATCTATGACTTCAAACACCTCCATTCTGAGTTCACCCACCTCCATTCTGTGACTTCACACACCTCCATTCTGACTTCATACACCTCCAATATATGACTGCACACACCTCCATTCTGTGACTTCACACACTTCCATTGTGACGTCACATACCTCCATTCTATGAGTTCACAGACATCCATTCTAGGACTTCACACTCCTCAATTCTGACATCACACATCTCCATTCTATGACTTCACAGACCTCGGATCTGTGACTTCAGTCACCTCCATTCTATGAGTTCACACTCCTCTATTCTATGACTTCCCACATCTCCTTTCTATGACTTCACCCACCTCTATTCTATGACTTCACACCTCCATTCTGACTTCACACACCTCCATTCTGTGACTTCACACACCTCCATTCTATGACTTCACACACCTCCATTCTATGACTTCACACACCTCCGTTCTATGAAATCACACACCTCCATTCTGTGACTTCACACACCTCCATTGTGAGTTCACCCACTTCCATTCTGTGTCTTCACACACCTCCATACTCTCACTTCACACACCTCCATTATGTGACTTTACACACCTCCATTCTATGACTTCACACACCTCCCTTCTATGAATTCACACCCCTCCATTCTGTGACTTCACACACCTCCATTGTATGACTTCACACACCTCCATTCTGTGACTTCACACACCTCCATTCTCAGTTCACACACCTCCATTCTGTGACTTCACACACCTCCATTCTATGACTTCACACCCCTCCATTCTATGACTTCACACACCACCATTCTATGACTTCACACACCTCCATTCTATGACTTCACACACCTCCATTCTGTCACTTCACCACCTCCATTCTATGACTTCACACACCTCCATTCTATGACTTCACACATCTCCATTCTGACTTCACACACCTCCATTCTATGATTTCACACACTTCGATTCTATGACTTCACACACCTCCATTCTATGACTTCACACACCTCGTGTCTGAGTTGACACACCTGCTTTCTGTGATTACACACCTCCAATCTGAGTTCACACACCTCCATTCTATGACTTCACACACCTCCATTCTTTGACATCAAAAACCACCATTCTATGACTTCACACACCACCATTTTGACTTCACATACCTCCAATCTACGAGTTCACACACTTCCATTCTGCCTTCACCCACCTCCATTCTATGGCTTCACTCAGCTGCCTTTTGACTTCACACACCTCCATTTGTGAATTCACACACCACCATTTTGACTTCACACACCTCCATTCTGTGACTTTACACACCTCCATTCTGTGACTTCACACACCTTCATTCTGTGACTTCACACACCTCCATTCTGTGACTTCACAAACTCCCATTCTATGACTTCACACACCTTCATTCTTACTTCACAAACATCCATTCTATGACTTCACACACCTCCATTCTATGACTTCACACACTTCCTTTCTGTGACTTCAAGCACCTCCATTCTATGTCTTCACACACCTCCATTGAGACTTCACACACCTCCATTCAATGAGTTCACACTCCGCCATTCTGACTTCACACTCCTCCATTATGCGAATTCACAAAACTCCATTCTATGATTTCACACACCTCCATACTATGACTTCACACACCTCCATCTATGACTTCACACACCTCCATTCTGAGTTCACACACCTCAATTCTGTGACTTCACACACCTCCATTCTGACTTCACACAACAATATATGACTTCACACACCTCCATTCTGTGACTTCACACACTTCCATTGTGACGACACACACCTCCATTCTATGAGTTCACACACCTCCATTCTATGACTTCACATACCTCCATTCTGACTTCACACAGCTCCATTCTATGACTTCACAGACCTCGAATCTGTGACTTCACTCACCTCCATTCTATGACTTCACACTGCTCCATTCTATGACTTCCCACACCTCCTTTCTATGACTTCACCCACCTCTATTCTATGATTTCACACCTCGATTCTGACTTCAGATACCTCCATTCTGTGAATTCACACACCTCCATTCTATGACTTCAAACACCTCCATTCTCTGACTTTACACACCTCCATTCTGAGCTCACACAACTCCATTCGGTGACTTCACACACCTCCATTCTTACTTCACAAACCTCCATTCTATGACTTCACACACTTCCATTCTATGAGTTCACACACCTGCATGGTGACTTCACACACCTCCATTATCTGACTTCACACACCTCCATTCTATGACTTCACAGACCTCCATTCTATGACTTCACACACCTCCTTTCTGAGTTCACACACATCCATTCTGTGACTTCACACACCTCCATTATGATTTCATACACCTCCATTCTATGAGTTCACACACCTCTATTTTGACTTCACACACATCCATTCTATGACTTCACACAGCTGCATTCTGACTTCACACACCTCCATTCTATGACTTCGCACACCTCTATTCTGACTTCACACACCTGCATTCTGTGACTTCACACACCTCCATTCTATGACTTCACAAACCTCCATTCTGTGACTTCACACACCTCCACTCTGTGACTTTACACACCTCCATTCTGTGACTTCACACACCTCCATTCTGTGATTTCACACACAATCCATTCTATGACTTCACAAACCTCCATTCTCTGATTTCACACACCCCCATTCTATGACTTCACACACCTCCATTGTGACTTCACACACCTCCATTCATGAGTTCATACACCTCCATTCTGACTTCACAAACCTCCATTCTATGACTTCACAGACTTTGAATATGTGACTTCACTCACCTCCACTCTATGACTTCACACTTCTCCATTCTATGACTTCCCACACCTCCTTTCCATGACTTCAACCAACCACATTCTATGACTTCACACCTCCATTCTGACTTCACACACCTCCATTCTGTGACTTCACGCACCTCCATTCTATGTCTTCACACACCTCCATTGTGACTTCACACACCTCCATTCAATGAGTTCACACACCTCCATTCTAACTTCACACACCTCCATTCTATGACTTCACACTCCGCCATTCTGACTTCACACTCCTCCATTCTGCGAATTCACAAAACTCCATTCTATGATTTCACACACCTCCATACTATGACTTCACACACCTCCATCTATGACTTCACACACCTCCATTCTGAGTTCACACACCTCAATTCTGTGACTTCACACACCTCCATTCTGACTTCACACAACAATATATGACTTCACACACCTCCATTCTGTGACTTCACACACTTCCATTGTGACGACACACACCTCCATTCTATGAGTTCACACACCTCCATTCTATGACTTCACATACCTCCATTCTGACTTCACACACCTCCATTCTATGACTTCACAGACCTCGAATCTGTGACTTCACTCACCTCCATTCTATGACTTCACACTGCTCCAATCTATGACTTCCCACACCTCCTTTCTATGACTTCACCCACCTCTATTCTATGACTTCACACCTCGATTCTGACTTCAGATACCTCCATTCTGTGAATTCACACACCTCCATTCTATGACTTCAAACACCTCCATTCTCGGACTTCACACACCTCCATTCTGAGCTCACACAACTCCATTCGGTGACTTCACACACCTCCATTCTTACTTCACAAACCTCCATTCTATGACTTCACACACTTCCATTCTATGAGTTCACACACGTGCATGGTGACTTCACACACCTCCATTATCTGACTTCACACACCTCCTTTCTGACTTCACACACCTCCATTGTGACTTCACACAGCTCCATTCGGTGACTTCACACAGCTCCATTCTGTGACTTCACACACCTCCATTCTATGACTTCACACACCTGCATTCTGACTTCACACACCTCCATTCTCTGATTTCACACACCCCCATTCTATGACTTCACACACCTCCATTGTGACTTCACACACCTCCATTCATGAGTTCATACACCTCCATTCTGACTTCACAAACCTCCATTCTATGACTTCATAGACTTTGAATATGTGACTTCACTCACCTCCACTCTATGACTTCACACTTCTCCATTCTATGACTTCCCACACCTCCTTTCCATGACTTCACCCACCCCCATTCTATGACTTCACACCTCCATTCTGACTTCACACACCTCCATTCGGTGACTTCACACACCTCCATTCTATGAGTTCACACACCTCCATTTTGACTTCACACACCTCCATTCTATGACTTCACACACCTTCATTCTTACTTCAGAAACATCCGTTCTATGACTTCACACACCTCCATTCTATGACTTCACACACCTCCATTCTATGACTTCACACACCTACATTCTGTGACTTCACACACCTCCATTCAACGTCTTCACACACCTCCATTGTGACTTCACACACGTCCATTCTATGAGTAGACACACCTCCATTCTGCCTTCACACACTTCCATTTTATGACTTTACACTCCTCCATTCTGACTTCACACAGCTCCATTCTGTGAATTCACAAAATTCCAATCTATGATTTCACACACCTCCATACTGTGACTTCACACACCTCCATCTATGACTTCAAACACCTCCATTCTGAGTTCACACACCTCCATTCTGTGACTTCACACACCTCCATTCTGACTTCATACACCTCCAATATATGACTTCACACACCTCCATTCTGTGACTTCACACACTTCCATTGTGACGTCACACACCTCCATTCTATGAGTTCACACACATCCATTCTAGGACTTCACACTCCTCAATTCTGACATCACACATCTCCATTCTATGACTTCACAGACCTCGGATCTGTGACTTCACTCACCTCCATTCTATGACTTCACACTCCTCTATTCTATGACTTCCCACATCTCCTTTCTATGACTTCACCCACCTCTATTCTATGACTTCACACCTCCATTCTGACTTCACACACCTCCATTCTGTGACTTCACACACCTCCATTCTATGACTTCACACACCTCCATTCTATGTCTTCACACACCTTCATTCTTACTTCAGAAACATCCATTCTATGACCTCACACACCTCCATTCTATGACTTCACAAATCTCCATTCTGTGACTTCCCACACCTCCATTCTGAGTTCACACATCTCCATTCTGTGACTTCACACACCTCCCTTCTGACTTCACTCACCTCCCTTCTGTAACTTCACACACCTCCATTTTGAGTTCACCCCCTTCCATTCTGTGACGTCACACACCTCCATTCTGTTACTTCACACACCTCCATTCTGTGACTTCACAAACCTCCATTCTATGACTTCACACACCTCCATTCTATGAATTCACACACCTCCATTCTGGCACTTCACACACCTCCATTGTATGACTTCACACACCTCTATTCTGTGACTTCACACACCTCCTTTCTGAGTTCACACAACTCCATTCTATGACTTCGCACACCTGCATTGTGACTTCACTAACCTCCATTCTGTGAGTTCACACACCTGCATTGTGACTTCACACACCTCCATTCTATGACTTCACACATCTCCATTGTGACTTCACACACCTCCATGCAGTGACATCACACACCTCCATTCTGACTTCACACACCCCCATTCTTTGACTTCACACACCTCCATTCTATGACTTCACACACCTCCACTGTGACTTCACAGAACTCCATTCTGTGACTTCACACACCTCCCTCTGTGACTTCACACACATCCAATCTATGACTTCACAAAATTCCAATCTATGACTTCACACACATCCATTCTTTGACTTCACACACCACAATTTTGACTTCACACAAGTCCATTCATTGACTTCACTCACCTCCATTCTCTGACTTCACACACCTCCATTTTGACTTCACACACTTCCATTCTGTGACTTCACACACCTCCATTCTATGACTTCACACACCTCCGTTCTATGAAATCACACACCTCCATTCTGTGACTTCACACATCTCCATTGTGAGTTCACCCACTTCCATTCTGTGTCTTCACACACCTCCATACTCTGACTTCACACACCTCCATTATGTGACATTACACACCTCCATTCTATGACTTCACACACCTGCATTCTGACTTCACACACCTCCATTCTATGACTTCACAGACCTCGAATCTGTGACTTCACTCACCTCCATTCTATGACTTCACACTGCTCCATTCTATGACTTCCCACACCTCCTTTCTATGACTTCACCCACCTCTATTCTATGACTTCATAGACTTTGAATATGTGACTTCACTCACCTCCACTCTATGACTTCACACTTCTCCATTCTATGACTTCCCACACCTCCTTTCCATGACTTCACCCACCCCCATTCTATGACTTCACACCTCCATTCTGACTTCACACACCTCCATTCGGTGACTTCACACACCTCCATTCTATGAGTTCACACACTTCCATTCTGTGTCTTCACACACCTCCATACTCTGACTTCACACACCTCCATTATGTGACTTTACACACCCTCCATTCTATGACTTCACACACCTCCCTTCTATGAATTCACACCCCTCCATTCTGTGACTTCACACACCTCCATTGTATGACTTCACACACCTCCATTCTGTGACTTCACACACCTCCATTCTCAGTTCACACACCCTCCATTCTGTGACTTCACACACCTCCATTCTATGACTTCACACCCCTCCATTCTATGACTTCACACACCACCATTCTATGACTTCACACACCTCCATTCTATGACTTCACACACCTCCATTCTGTCACTTCACCACCTCCATTCTATGACTTCACACACCTCCATTCTATGACTTCACACACCTTCATTGTTACTTCACCCACCTCAATTCTATGAGTTCACACACCTCCATTGTGACTTCACACACCTCCATTATATGACTTCACACATCTCCATTCTGACTTCACACACCTCCATTCTATGATTTCACACACTTCGATTCTATGACTTCACACACCTCCATTCTATGACTTCACACACCTCGTGTCTGAGTTGACACACCTGCTTTCTGTGATTACACACCTCCAATCTGAGTTCACACACCTCCATTCTATGACTTCACACACCTCCATTCTTGACATCAAAAACCACCATTCTATGACTTCACATACCTCCATTCTGACTTCACACACCTCCATTCTATGACTTCACAGACCTCGAATCTGTGACTTCACTCACCTCCATTCTATGACTTCACACTGCTCCAATCTATGACTTCCCACACCTCCTTTCTATGACTTCACCCACCTCTATTCTATGACTTCACACCTCGATTCTGACTTCAGATACCTCCATTCTGTGAATTCACACACCTCCATTCTATGACTTCAAACACCTCCATTCTCGGACTTCACACACCTCCATTCTGAGCTCACACAACTCCATTCGGTGACTTCACACACCTCCATTCTTACTTCACAAACCTCCATTCTATGACTTCACACACTTCCATTCTATGAGTTCACACACGTGCATGGTGACTTCACACACCTCCATTATCTGACTTCACACACCTCCTTTCTGACTTCACACACCTCCATTGTGACTTCACACAGCTCATTCGGTGACTTCACACAGCTCCATTCTGTGACTTCACACACCTCCATTCTATGACTTCACACACCTGCATTCTGACTTCACACACCTCCATTCTCTGATCTTCACACACCCCCATTCTATGACTTCACACACCTCCATTGTGACTTCACACACCTCCATTCATGAGTTCATACACCTCCATTCTGACTTCACAAACCTCCATTCTATGACTTCATAGACTTTGAATATGTGACTTCACTCACCTCCACTCTATGACTTCACACTTCTCCATTCTATGACTCCCACACCTCCTTTCCATGACTTCACCCACCCCCATTCTATGACTTCACACCTCCATTCTGACTTCACACACCTCCATTCGGTGACTTCACACACCTCCATTCTATGAGTTCACACACCTCCATTTTGACTTCACACACCTCCATTCTATGACTTCACACACCTTCATTCTTACTTCAGAAACATCCGTTCTATGACTTCACACACCTCCATTCTATGACTTCACACACCTCCATTCTATGACTTCACACACCTACATTCTGTGACTTCACACACCTCCATTCAACGTCTTCACACACCTCCATTGTGACTTCACACACGTCCATTCTATGAGTAGACACACCTCCATTCTGCCTTCACACACTTCCATTTTATGACTTTACACTCCTCCATTCTGACTTCACACAGCTCCATTCTGTGAATTCACAAAATTCCAATCTATGATTTCACACACCTCCATACTGTGACTTCACACACCTCCATCTATGACTTCAAACACCTCCATTCTGAGTTCACACACCTCCATTCTGTGACTTCACACACCTCCATTCTGACTTCATACACCTCCAATATATGACTTCACACACCTCCATTCTGTGACTTCACACACTTCCATTGTGACGTCACACACCTCCATTCTATGAGTTCACACACATCCATTCTAGGACTTCACACTCCTCAATTCTGACATCACACATCTCCATTCTATGACTTCACAGACCTCGGATCTGTGACTTCACTCACCTCCATTCTATGACTTCACACTCCTCTATTCTATGACTTCCCACATCTCCTTTCTATGACTTCACCCACCTCTATTCTATGACTTCACACCTCCATTCTGACTTCACACACCTCCATTCTGTGACTTCACACACCTCCATTCTATGACTTCACACACCTCCATTCTATGTCTTCACACACCTTCATTCTTACTTCAGAAACATCCATTCTATGACCTCACACACCTCCATTCTATGACTTCACAAATCTCCATTCTGTGACTTCCCACACCTCCATTCTGAGTTCACACATCTCCATTCTGTGACTTCACACACCTCCCTTCTGACTTCACTCACCTCCCTTCTGTAACTTCACACACCTCCATTTTGAGTTCACCCCCTTCCATTCTGTGACGTCACACACCTCCATTCTGTTACTTCACACACCTCCATTCTGTGACTTCACAAACCTCCATTCTATGACTTCACACACCTCCATTCTATGAATTCACACACCTCCATTCTGGCACTTCACACACCTCCATTGTATGACTTCACACACCTCTATTCTGTGACTTCACACACCTCCTTTCTGAGTTCACACAACTCCATTCTATGACTTCGCACACCTGCATTGTGACTTCACTAACCTCCATTCTATGAGTTCACACACCTGCATTGTGACTTCACACACCTCCATTCTATGACTTCACACATCTCCATTCTGACTTCACACACCTCCATGCTGTGACATCACACACCTCCATTCTGACTTCACACACCCCCATTCTTTGACTTCACACACCTCCATTCTATGACTTCACACACCTCCACTGTGACTTCACAGAACTCCATTCTGTGACTTCACACACCTCCCTCTGTGACTTCACACACATCCAATCTATGACTTCACAAAATTCCAATCTATGACTTCACACACATCCATTCTTTGACTTCACACACCACAATTTTGACTTCACACAAGTCCATTCATTGACTTCACTCACCTCCATTCTCTGACTTCACACACCTCCATTTTGACTTCACACACTTCCATTCTGTGACTTCACACACCTCCATTCTATGACTTCACACACCTCCGTTCTATGAAATCACACACCTCCATTCTGTGACTTCACACATCTCCATTGTGAGTTCACCCACTTCCATTCTGTGTCTTCACACACCTCCATACTCTGACTTCACACACCTCCATTATGTGACATTACACACCTCCATTCTATGACTTCACACACCTGCATTCTGACTTCACACACCTCCATTCTATGACTTCACAGACCTCGAATCTGTGACTTCACTCACCTCCATTCTATGACTTCACACTGCTCCATTCTATGACTTCCCACACCTCCTTTCTATGACTTCACCCACCTCTATTCTATGACTTCATAGACTTTGAATATGTGACTTCACTCACCTCCACTCTATGACTTCACACTTCTCCATTCTATGACTTCCCACACCTCCTTTCCATGACTTCACCCACCACCATTCTATGACTTCACACCTCCATTCTGACTTCACACACCTCCATTCGGTGACTTCACACACCTCCATTCTATGAGTTCACACACTTCCATTCTGTGTCTTCACACACCTCCATACTCTGACTTCACACACCTCCATTATGTGACTTTACACACCTCCATTCTATGACTTCACACACCTCCCTTCTATGAATTCACACCCCTCCATTCTGTGACTTCACACACCTCCATTGTATGACTTCACACACCTCCATTCTGTGACTTCACACACCTCCATTCTCAGTTCACACACCTCCATTCTGTGACTTCACACACCTCCATTCTATGACTTCACACCCCTCCATTCTATGACTTCACACACCACCATTCTATGACTTCACACACCTCCATTCTATGACTTCACACACCTCCATTCTGTCACTTCACCACCTCCATTCTATGACTTCACACACCTCCATTCTATGACTTCACACACCTTCATTGTTACTTCACCCACCTCAATTCTATGAGTTCACACACCTCCATTGTGACTTCACACACCTCCATTATATGACTTCACACATCTCCATTCTGACTTCACACACCTCCATTCTATGATTTCACACACTTCGATTCTATGACTTCACACACCTCCATTCTATGACTTCACACACCTCGTGTCTGAGTTGACACACCTGCTTTCTGTGATTACACACCTCCAATCTGAGTTCACACACCTCCATTCTATGACTTCACACACCTCCATTCTTTGACATCAAAAACCACCATTCTATGACTTCACACACCACCATTTTGACTTCACATACCTCCAATCTACGAGTTCACACACTTCCATTCTGCCTTCACCCACCTCCATTCTATGGCTTCACTCAGCTGCCTTTTGACTTCACACACCTCCATTTGTGAATTCACACACCACCATTTTGACTTCACACACCTCCATTCTGTGACTTTACACACCTCCATTCTGTGACTTCACACACCTTCATTCTGTGACTTCACACACCTCCATTCTGTGACTTCACAAACTCCCATTCTATGACTTCACACACCTTCATTCTTACTTCACAAACATCCATTCTATGACTTCACACACCTCCATTCTATGACTTCACACACTTCCTTTCTGTGACTTCAAGCACCTCCATTCTATGTCTTCACACACCTCCATTGAGACTTCACACACCTCCATTCAATGAGTTCACACTCCGCCATTCTGACTTCACACTCCTCCATTATGCGAATTCACAAAACTCCATTCTATGATTTCACACACCTCCATACTATGACTTCACACACCTCCATCTATGACTTCACACACCTCCATTCTGAGTTCACACACCTCAATTCTGTGACTTCACACACCTCCATTCTGACTTCACACACCAATATATGACTTCACACACCTCCATTCTGTGACTTCACACACTTCCATTGTGACGACACACACCTCCATTCTATGAGTTCACACACCTCCATTCTATGACTTCACATACCTCCATTCTGACTTCACACAGCTCCATTCTATGACTTCACAGACCTCGAATCTGTGACTTCACTCACCTCCATTCTATGACTTCACACTGCTCCATTCTATGACTTCCCACACCTCCTTTCTATGACTTCACCCACCTCTATTCTATGATTTCACACCTCGATTCTGACTTCAGATACCTCCATTCTGTGAATTCACACACCTCCATTCTATGACTTCAAACACCTCCATTCTCTGACTTTACACACCTCCATTCTGAGCTCACACAACTCCATTCGGTGACTTCACACACCTCCATTCTTACTTCACAAACCTCCATTCTATGACTTCACACACTTCCATTCTATGAGTTCACACACCTGCATGGTGACTTCACACACCTCCATTATCTGACTTCACACACCTCCATTCTATGACTTCACAGACCTCCATTCTATGACTTCACACACCTCCTTTCTGAGTTCACACACATCCATTCTGTGACTTCACACACCTCCATTATGATTTCATACACCTCCATTCTATGAGTTCACACACCTCTATTTTGACTTCACACACATCCATTCTATGACTTCACACAGCTGCATTCTGACTTCACACACCTCCATTCTATGACTTCGCACACCTCTATTCTGACTTCACACACCTGCATTCTGTGACTTCACACACCTCCATTCTATGACTTCACAAACCTCCATTCTGTGACTTCACACACCTCCACTCTGTGACTTTACACACCTCCATTCTGTGACTTCACACACCTCCATTCTGTGATTTCACACACAATCCATTCTATGACTTCACAAACCTCCATTCTCTGATTTCACACACCCCCATTCTATGACTTCACACACCTCCATTGTGACTTCACACACCTCCATTCATGAGTTCATACACCTCCATTCTGACTTCACAAACCTCCATTCTATGACTTCACAGACTTTGAATATGTGACTTCACTCACCTCCACTCTATGACTTCACACTTCTCCATTCTATGACTTCCCACACCTCCTTTCCATGACTTCAACCAACCACATTCTATGACTTCACACCTCCATTCTGACTTCACACACCTCCATTCTGTGACTTCACGCACCTCCATTCTATGTCTTCACACACCTCCATTGTGACTTCACACACCTCCATTCAATGAGTTCACACACCTCCATTCTAACTTCACACACCTCCATTCTATGACTTCACACTCCGCCATTCTGACTTCACACTCCTCCATTCTGCGAATTCACAAAACTCCATTCTATGATTTCACACACCTCCATACTATGACTTCACACACCTCCATCTATGACTTCACACACCTCCATTCTGAGTTCACACACCTCAATTCTGTGACTTCACACACCTCCATTCTGACTTCACACAACAATATATGACTTCACACACCTCCATTCTGTGACTTCACACACTTCCATTGTGACGACACACACCTCCATTCTATGAGTTCACACACCTCCATTCTATGACTTCACATACCTCCATTCTGACTTCACACACCTCCATTCTATGACTTCACAGACCTCGAATCTGTGACTTCACTCACCTCCATTCTATGACTTCACACTGCTCCAATCTATGACTTCCCACACCTCCTTTCTATGACTTCACCCACCTCTATTCTATGACTTCACACCTCGATTCTGACTTCAGATACCTCCATTCTGTGAATTCACACACCTCCATTCTATGACTTCAAACACCTCCATTCTCGGACTTCACACACCTCCATTCTGAGCTCACACAACTCCATTCGGTGACTTCACACACCTCCATTCTTACTTCACAAACCTCCATTCTATGACTTCACACACTTCCATTCTATGAGTTCACACACGTGCATGGTGACTTCACACACCTCCATTATCTGACTTCACACACCTCCTTTCTGACTTCACACACCTCCATTGTGACTTCACACAGCTCCATTCGGTGACTTCACACAGCTCCATTCTGTGACTTCACACACCTCCATTCTATGACTTCACACACCTGCATTCTGACTTCACACACCTCCATTCTCTGATTTCACACACCCCCATTCTATGACTTCACACACCTCCATTGTGACTTCACACACCTCCATTCATGAGTTCATACACCTCCATTCTGACTTCACAAACCTCCATTCTATGACTTCATAGACTTTGAATATGTGACTTCACTCACCTCCACTCTATGACTTCACACTTCTCCATTCTATGACTTCCCACACCTCCTTTCCATGACTTCACCCACCCCCATTCTATGACTTCACACCTCCATTCTGACTTCACACACCTCCATTCGGTGACTTCACACACCTCCATTCTATGAGTTCACACACCTCCATTTTGACTTCACACACCTCCATTCTATGACTTCACACACCTTCATTCTTACTTCAGAAACATCCGTTCTATGACTTCACACACCTCCATTCTATGACTTCACACACCTCCATTCTATGACTTCACACACCTACATTCTGTGACTTCACACACCTCCATTCAACGTCTTCACACACCTCCATTGTGACTTCACACACGTCCATTCTATGAGTAGACACACCTCCATTCTGCCTTCACACACTTCCATTTTATGACTTTACACTCCTCCATTCTGACTTCACACAGCTCCATTCTGTGAATTCACAAAATTCCAATCTATGATTTCACACACCTCCATACTGTGACTTCACACACCTCCATCTATGACTTCAAACACCTCCATTCTGAGTTCACACACCTCCATTCTGTGACTTCACACACCTCCATTCTGACTTCATACACCTCCAATATATGACTTCACACACCTCCATTCTGTGACTTCACACACTTCCATTGTGACGTCACACACCTCCATTCTATGAGTTCACACACATCCATTCTAGGACTTCACACTCCTCAATTCTGACATCACACATCTCCATTCTATGACTTCACAGACCTCGGATCTGTGACTTCACTCACCTCCATTCTATGACTTCACACTCCTCTATTCTATGACTTCCCACATCTCCTTTCTATGACTTCACCCACCTCTATTCTATGACTTCACACCTCCATTCTGACTTCACACACCTCCATTCTGTGACTTCACACACCTCCATTCTATGACTTCACACACCTCCATTCTATGTCTTCACACACCTTCATTCTTACTTCAGAAACATCCATTCTATGACCTCACACACCTCCATTCTATGACTTCACAAATCTCCATTCTGTGACTTCCCACACCTCCATTCTGAGTTCACACATCTCCATTCTGTGACTTCACACACCTCCCTTCTGACTTCACTCACCTCCCTTCTGTAACTTCACACACCTCCATTTTGAGTTCACCCCCTTCCATTCTGTGACGTCACACACCTCCATTCTGTTACTTCACACACCTCCATTCTGTGACTTCACAAACCTCCATTCTATGACTTCACACACCTCCATTCTATGAATTCACACACCTCCATTCTGGCACTTCACACACCTCCATTGTATGACTTCACACACCTCTATTCTGTGACTTCACACACCTCCTTTCTGAGTTCACACAACTCCATTCTATGACTTCGCACACCTGCATTGTGACTTCACTAACCTCCATTCTATGAGTTCACACACCTGCATTGTGACTTCACACACCTCCATTCTATGACTTCACACATCTCCATTCTGACTTCACACACCTCCATGCTGTGACATCACACACCTCCATTCTGACTTCACACACCCCCATTCTTTGACTTCACACACCTCCATTCTATGACTTCACACACCTCCACTGTGACTTCACAGAACTCCATTCTGTGACTTCACACACCTCCCTCTGTGACTTCACACACATCCAATCTATGACTTCACAAAATTCCAATCTATGACTTCACACACATCCATTCTTTGACTTCACACACCACAATTTTGACTTCACACAAGTCCATTCATTGACTTCACTCACCTCCATTCTCTGACTTCACACACCTCCATTTTGACTTCACACACTTCCATTCTGTGACTTCACACACCTCCATTCTATGACTTCACACACCTCCGTTCTATGAAATCACACACCTCCATTCTGTGACTTCACACATCTCCATTGTGAGTTCACCCACTTCCATTCTGTGTCTTCACACACCTCCATACTCTGACTTCACACACCTCCATTATGTGACATTACACACCTCCATTCTATGACTTCACACACCTGCATTCTGACTTCACACACCTCCATTCTATGACTTCACAGACCTCGAATCTGTGACTTCACTCACCTCCATTCTATGACTTCACACTGCTCCATTCTATGACTTCCCACACCTCCTTTCTATGACTTCACCCACCTCTATTCTATGACTTCATAGACTTTGAATATGTGACTTCACTCACCTCCACTCTATGACTTCACACTTCTCCATTCTATGACTTCCCACACCTCCTTTCCATGACTTCACCCACCCCCATTCTATGACTTCACACCTCCATTCTGACTTCACACACCTCCATTCGGTGACTTCACACACCTCCATTCTATGAGTTCACACACTTCCATTCTGTGTCTTCACACACCTCCATACTCTGACTTCACACACCTCCATTATGTGACTTTACACACCTCCATTCTATGACTTCACACACCTCCCTTCTATGAATTCACACCCCTCCATTCTGTGACTTCACACACCTCCATTGTATGACTTCACACACCTCCATTCTGTGACTTCACACACCTCCATTCTCAGTTCACACACCTCCATTCTGTGACTTCACACACCTCCATTCTATGACTTCACACCCCTCCATTCTATGACTTCACACACCACCATTCTATGACTTCACACACCTCCATTCTATGACTTCACACACCTCCATTCTGTCACTTCACCACCTCCATTCTATGACTTCACACACCTCCATTCTATGACTTCACACACCTTCATTGTTACTTCACCCACCTCAATTCTATGAGTTCACACACCTCCATTGTGACTTCACACACCTCCATTATATGACTTCACACATCTCCATTCTGACTTCACACACCTCCATTCTATGATTTCACACACTTCGATTCTATGACTTCACACACCTCCATTCTATGACTTCACACACCTCGTGTCTGAGTTGACACACCTGCTTTCTGTGATTACACACCTCCAATCTGAGTTCACACACCTCCATTCTATGACTTCACACACCTCCATTCTTTGACATCAAAAACCACCATTCTATGACTTCACACACCACCATTTTGACTTCACATACCTCCAATCTACGAGTTCACACACTTCCATTCTGCCTTCACCCACCTCCATTCTATGGCTTCACTCAGCTGCCTTTTGACTTCACACACCTCCATTTGTGAATTCACACACCACCATTTTGACTTCACACACCTCCATTCTGTGACTTTACACACCTCCATTCTGTGACTTCACACACCTTCATTCTGTGACTTCACACACCTCCATTCTGTGACTTCACAAACTCCCATTCTATGACTTCACACACCTTCATTCTTACTTCACAAACATCCATTCTATGACTTCACACACCTCCATTCTATGACTTCACACACTTCCTTTCTGTGACTTCAAGCACCTCCATTCTATGTCTTCACACACCTCCATTGAGACTTCACACACCTCCATTCAATGAGTTCACACTCCGCCATTCTGACTTCACACTCCTCCATTATGCGAATTCACAAAACTCCATTCTATTTCACACACCTCCATACTATGACTTCACACACCTCCATCTATGACTTCACACACCTCCATTCTGAGTTCACACACCTCAATTCTGTGACTTCACACACCTCCATTCTGACTTCACACACCAATATATGACTTCACACACCTCCATTCTGTGACTTCACACACTTCCATTGTGACGACACACACCTCCATTCTATGAGTTCACACACCTCCATTCTATGACTTCACATACCTCCATTCTGACTTCACACAGCTCCATTCTATGACTTCACAGACCTCGAATCTGTGACTTCACTCACCTCCATTCTATGACTTCACACTGCTCCATTCTATGACTTCCCACACCTCCTTTCTATGACTTCACCCACCTCTATTCTATGATTTCACACCTCGATTCTGACTTCAGATACCTCCATTCTGTGAATTCACACACCTCCATTCTATGACTTCAAACACCTCCATTCTCTGACTTTACACACCTCCATTCTGAGCTCACACAACTCCATTCGGTGACTTCACACACCTCCATTCTTACTTCACAAACCTCCATTCTATGACTTCACACACTTCCATTCTATGAGTTCACACACCTGCATGGTGACTTCACACACCTCCATTATCTGACTTCACACACCTCCATTCTATGACTTCACAGACCTCCATTCTATGACTTCACACACCTCCTTTCTGAGTTCACACACATCCATTCTGTGACTTCACACACCTCCATTATGATATCATACACCTCCATTCTATGAGTTCACACACCTCTATTTTGACTTCACACACATCCATTCTATGACTTCACACAGCTGCATTCTGACTTCACACACCTCCATTCTATGACTTCGCACACCTCTATTCTGACTTCACACACCTGCATTCTGTGACTTCACACACCTCCATTCTATGACTTCACAAACCTCCATTCTGTGACTTCACACACCTCCACTCTGTGACTTTACACACCTCCATTCTGTGACTTCACACACCTCCATTCTGTGATTTCACACACAATCCATTCTATGACTTCACAAACCTCCATTCTCTGATTTCACACACCCCCATTCTATGACTTCACACACCTCCATTGTGACTTCACACACCTCCATTCATGAGTTCATACACCTCCCTTCTGACTTCACAAACCTCCATTCTATGACTTCACAGACTTTGAATATGTGACTTCACTCACCTCCACTCTATGACTTCACACTTCTCCATTCTATGACTTCCCACACCTCCTTTCCATGACTTCAACCAACCACATTCTATGACTTCACACCTCCATTCTGACTTCACACACCTCCATTCTGTGACTTCACGCACCTCCATTCTATGTCTTCACACACCTCCATTGTGACTTCACACACCTCCATTCAATGAGTTCACACACCTCCATTCTAACTTCACACACCTCCATTCTATGACTTCACACTCCGCCATTCTGACTTCACACTCCTCCATTCTGCGAATTCACAAAACTCCATTCTATGATTTCACACACCTCCATACTATGACTTCACACACCTCCATCTATGACTTCACACACCTCCATTCTGAGTTCACACACCTCAATTCTGTGACTTCACACACCTCCATTCTGACTTCACACAACAATATATGACTTCACACACCTCCATTCTGTGACTTCACACACTTCCATTGTGACGACACACACCTCCATTCTATGAGTTCACACACCTCCATTCTATGACTTCACATACCTCCATTCTGACTTCACACACCTCCATTCTATGACTTCACAGACCTCGAATCTGTGACTTCACTCACCTCCATTCTATGACTTCACACTGCTCCATTCTATGACTTCCCACACCTCCTTTCTATGACTTCACCCACCTCTATTCTATGACTTCACACCTCGATTCTGACTTCAGATACCTCCATTCTGTGAATTCACACACCTCCATTCTGAGCTCACACAACTCCATTCGGTGACTTCACACACCTCCATTCTTACTTCACAAACCTCCATTCTATGACTTCACACACTTCCATTCTATGAGTTCACACACCTGCATGGTGACTTCACACACCTCCATTATCTGACTTCACACACCTCCTTTCTGACTTCACACACCTCCATTGTGACTTCACACAGCTCCATTCTGTGACTTCACACAGCTCCATTCTGTGACTTCACACACCTCCATTCTATGACTTCACACACCTGCATTCTGACTTCACACACCTCCATTCTATGACTTCACAGACCTCGAATCTGTGACTTCACTCACCTCCATTCTATGACTTCACACTGCTCCATTCTATGACTTCCCACACCTCCTTTCTATGACTTCACCCACCTCTATTCTATGACTTCATAGACTTTGAATATGTGACTTCACTCACCTCCACTCTATGACTTCACACTTCTCCATTCTATGACTTCCCACACCTCCTTTCCATGACTTCACCCACCCCCATTCTATGACTTCACACCTCCATTCTGACTTCACACACCTCCATTCGGTGACTTCACACACCTCCATTCTATGAGTTCACACACCTCCATTTTGACTTCACACACCTCCATTCTATGACTTCACACACGTCCATTCTATGACTTCACACACCTACATTCTGTGACTTCACACACCTCCATTCAACGTCTTCACACACCTCCATTGTGACTTCACACACGTCCATTCTATGAGTAGACACACCTCCATTCTGACTTCACACACTTCCATTTTATGACTTCACACTCCTCCATTCTGACTTCACACAGCTCCATTCTGTGAATTCACAAAATTCCAATCTATGATTTCACACACCTCCATACTGTGACTTCACACACCTCCATCTATGACTTCAAACACCTCCATTCTGAGTTCACCCACCTCCATTCTGTGACTTCACACACCTCCATTCTGACTTCATACACCTCCAATATATGACTGCACACACCTCCATTCTGTGACTTCACACACTTCCATTGTGACGTCACACATCTCCATTCTATGAGTTCACAGACATCCATTCTAGGACTTCACACTCCTCAATTCTGACATCACACATCTCCATTCTATGACTTCACACACCTCGGATCTGTGACTTCACTCACCTCCATTCTATGACTTCACACTCCTCTATTCTATGACTTCCCACATCTCCTTTCTATGACTTCACCCACCTCTATTCTATGACTTCACACCTCCATTCTGACTTCACACACCTCCATTCTGTGACTTCACACACCTCCATTCTATGACTTCACACACCTTCATTCTTACTTCAGAAACATCCATTCTATGACCTCACACACCTCCATTCTATGACTTCACAAATCTCCATTCTGTGACTTCCCACACTTCCATTCTGAGTTCACACATCTCCATTCTGTGACTTCACACACCTCCCTTCTGACTTCACACACCTCCCTTCTGTAACTTCACACACCTCCATTTTGAGTTCACCCCCTTCCATTCTGTGACGTCACACACCTCCATTCTGTTACTTCACACACCTCCATTCTGTGACTTCACAAACCTCCATTCTATGACTTCACACACCTCCATTCTGTGAATTCACACACCTCCATTCTGGCACTTCACACACCTCCATTGTATGACTTCACACACCTCTATTCTGTGACTTCACACACCTCCTTTCTGAGTTCACACAACTCCATTCTATGACTTCGCACACCTGCATTGTGACTTCACTAACCTCCATTCTATGAGTTCACACACCTGCATTGTGACTTCACACACCTCCATTCTATGACTTCACACATCTCCATTCTGACTTCACACACCTCCATGCTGTGACATCACACACCTCCATTCTGACTTCACACACCCCCATTCTTTGACTTCACACACCTCCATTCTATGACTTCACACACCTCCACTGTGACTTCACATAACTCCATTCTGTGACTTCACACACCTCCCTCTGTGACTTCACACACATCCAATCTATGACTTCACACACTTCCAATCTATGACTTCACACACATCCATTCTTTGACTTCACACACCACAATTTTGACTTCACACAAGTCCATTCATTGACTTCACTCACCTCCATTCTCTGACTTCACACACCTCCATTTTGACTTCACACACTTCCATTCTGTGACTTCACACACCTCCATTCTATGACTTCACACACCTCCGTTCTATGAAATCACACACCTCCATTCTGTGACTTCACACACCTCCATTGTGAGTTCACCCACTTCCATTCTGTGTCTTCACACACCTCCATACTCTGACTTCACACACCTCCATTATGTGACTTTACACACCTCCATTCTATGACTTCACACACCTCCCTTCTATGAATTCACACCCCTCCATTCTGTGACTTCACACACCTCCATTGTATGACTTCACACACCTCCATTCTGTGACTTCACACACCTCCATTCTCAGTTCACACACCTCCATTCTGTGACTTCACACACCTCCATTCTATGACTTCACACCCCTCCATTCTATGACTTCACACACCACCATTCTATGACTTCACACACCTCCATTCTATGACTTCACACACCTCCATTCTATGACTTCACACACCTTCATTGTTACTTCACCCACCTCAATTCTATGAGTTCACACACCTCCATTGTGACTTCACACACCTCCATTATATGACTTCACACATCTCCATTCTGACTTCACACACCTCCATTCTATGATTTCACACACTTCGATTCTATGACTTCACACACCTCCATTCTATGACTTCACACACCTCGTGTCTGAGTTGACACACCTGCTTTCTGTGATTACACACCTCCAATCTGAGTTCACACACCTCCATTCTATGACTTCACACACCTCCATTCTTTGACATCAAAAACCACCATTCTATGACTTCACACACCACCATTTTGACTTCACATACCTCCAATCTACGAGTTCACACACTTCCATTCGGCCTTCACCCACCTCCATTCTATGGCTTCACTCAGCTGCCTTTTGACTTCACACACCTCCATTTGTGAATTCACACACCACCATTTTGACTTCACACACCTCCATTCTGTGACTTTACACACCTCCATTCTGTGACTTCACACACCTTCATTCTGTGACTTCACACACCTCCATTCTGTGACTTCACAAACTCCCATTCTATGACTTCACACACCTTCATTCTTACTTCACAAACATCCATTCTATGACTTCACACACCTCCATTCTATGACTTCACACACTTCCTTTCTGTGACTTCAAGCACCTCCATTCTATGTCTTCACACACCTCCATTGAGACTTCACACACCTCCATTCAATGAGTTCACACTCCGCCATTCTGACTTCACACTCCTCCATTATGCGAATTCACAAAACTCCATTCTATGATTTCACACACCTCCATACTATGACTTCACACACCTCCATCTATGACTTCACACACCTCCATTCTGAGTTCACACACCTCAATTCTGTGACTTCACACACCTCCATTCTGACTTCACACAACAATATATGACTTCACACACCTCCATTCTGTGACTTCACACACTTCCATTGTGACGACACACACCTCCATTCTATGAGTTCACACACCTCCATTCTATGACTTCACATACCTCCATTCTGACTTCACACAGCTCCATTCTATGACTTCACAGACCTCGAATCTGTGACTTCACTCACCTCCATTCTATGACTTCACACTGCTCCATTCTATGACTTCCCACACCTCCTTTCTATGACTTCACCCACCTCTATTCTATGATTTCACACCTCGATTCTGACTTCAGATACCTCCATTCTGTGAATTCACACACCTCCATTCTATGACTTCAAACACCTCCATTCTCTGACTTTACACACCTCCATTCTGAGCTCACACAACTCCATTCGGTGACTTCACACACCTCCATTCTTACTTCACAAACCTCCATTCTATGACTTCACACACTTCCATTCTATGAGTTCACACACCTGCATGGTGACTTCACACACCTCCATTATCTGACTTCACACACCTCCATTCTATGACTTCACAGACCTCCATTCTATGACTTCACACACCTCCTTTCTGAGTTCACACACATCCATTCTGTGACTTCACACACCTCCATTATGATTTCATACACCTCCATTCTATGAGTTCACACACCTCTATTTTGACTTCACACACATCCATTCTATGACTTCACACAGCTGCATTCTGACTTCACACACCTCCATTCTATGACTTCGCACACCTCTATTCTGACTTCACACACCTGCATTCTGTGACTTCACACACCTCCATTCTATGACTTCACAAACCTCCATTCTGTGACTTCACACACCTCCACTCTGTGACTTTACACACCTCCATTCTGTGACTTCACACACCTCCATTCTGTGATTTCACACACAATCCATTCTATGACTTCACAAACCTCCATTCTCTGATTTCACACACCCCCATTCTATGACTTCACACACCTCCATTGTGACTTCACACACCTCCATTCATGAGTTCATACACCTCCATTCTGACTTCACAAACCTCCATTCTATGACTTCACAGACTTTGAATATGTGACTTCACTCACCTCCACTCTATGACTTCACACTTCTCCATTCTATGACTTCCCACACCTCCTTTCCATGACTTCAACCAACCACATTCTATGACTTCACACCTCCATTCTGACTTCACACACCTCCATTCTGTGACTTCACGCACCTCCATTCTATGTCTTCACACACCTCCATTGTGACTTCACACACCTCCATTCAATGAGTTCACACACCTCCATTCTAACTTCACACACCTCCATTCTATGACTTCACACTCCGCCATTCTGACTTCACACTCCTCCATTCTGCGAATTCACAAAACTCCATTCTATGATTTCACACACCTCCATACTATGACTTCACACACCTCCATCTATGACTTCACACACCTCCATTCTGAGTTCACACACCTCAATTCTGTGACTTCACACACCTCCATTCTGACTTCACACAACAATATATGACTTCACACACCTCCATTCTGTGACTTCACACACTTCCATTGTGACGACACACACCTCCATTCTATGAGTTCACACACCTCCATTCTATGACTTCACATACCTCCATTCTGACTTCACACACCTCCATTCTATGACTTCACAGACCTCGAATCTGTGACTTCACTCACCTCCATTCTATGACTTCACACTGCTCCAATCTATGACTTCCCACACCTCCTTTCTATGACTTCACCCACCTCTATTCTATGACTTCACACCTCGATTCTGACTTCAGATACCTCCATTCTGTGAATTCACACACCTCCATTCTATGACTTCAAACACCTCCATTCTCGGACTTCACACACCTCCATTCTGAGCTCACACAACTCCATTCGGTGACTTCACACACCTCCATTCTTACTTCACAAACCTCCATTCTATGACTTCACACACTTCCATTCTATGAGTTCACACACGTGCATGGTGACTTCACACACCTCCATTATCTGACTTCACACACCTCCTTTCTGACTTCACACACCTCCATTGTGACTTCACACAGCTCCATTCGGTGACTTCACACAGCTCCATTCTGTGACTTCACACACCTCCATTCTATGACTTCACACACCTGCATTCTGACTTCACACACCTCCATTCTCTGATTTCACACACCCCCATTCTATGACTTCACACACCTCCATTGTGACTTCACACACCTCCATTCATGAGTTCATACACCTCCATTCTGACTTCACAAACCTCCATTCTATGACTTCATAGACTTTGAATATGTGACTTCACTCACCTCCACTCTATGACTTCACACTTCTCCATTCTATGACTTCCCACACCTCCTTTCCATGACTTCACCCACCCCCATTCTATGACTTCACACCTCCATTCTGACTTCACACACCTCCATTCGGTGACTTCACACACCTCCATTCTATGAGTTCACACACCTCCATTTTGACTTCACACACCTCCATTCTATGACTTCACACACCTTCATTCTTACTTCAGAAACATCCGTTCTATGACTTCACACACCTCCATTCTATGACTTCACACACCTCCATTCTATGACTTCACACACCTACATTCTGTGACTTCACACACCTCCATTCAACGTCTTCACACACCTCCATTGTGACTTCACACACGTCCATTCTATGAGTAGACACACCTCCATTCTGCCTTCACACACTTCCATTTTATGACTTTACACTCCTCCATTCTGACTTCACACAGCTCCATTCTGTGAATTCACAAAATTCCAATCTATGATTTCACACACCTCCATACTGTGACTTCACACACCTCCATCTATGACTTCAAACACCTCCATTCTGAGTTCACACACCTCCATTCTGTGACTTCACACACCTCCATTCTGACTTCATACACCTCCAATATATGACTTCACACACCTCCATTCTGTGACTTCACACACTTCCATTGTGACGTCACACACCTCCATTCTATGAGTTCACACACATCCATTCTAGGACTTCACACTCCTCAATTCTGACATCACACATCTCCATTCTATGACTTCACAGACCTCGGATCTGTGACTTCACTCACCTCCATTCTATGACTTCACACTCCTCTATTCTATGACTTCCCACATCTCCTTTCTATGACTTCACCCACCTCTATTCTATGACTTCACACCTCCATTCTGACTTCACACACCTCCATTCTGTGACTTCACACACCTCCATTCTATGACTTCACACACCTCCATTCTATGTCTTCACACACCTTCATTCTTACTTCAGAAACATCCATTCTATGACCTCACACACCTCCATTCTATGACTTCACAAATCTCCATTCTGTGACTTCCCACACCTCCATTCTGAGTTCACACATCTCCATTCTGTGACTTCACACACCTCCCTTCTGACTTCACTCACCTCCCTTCTGTAACTTCACACACCTCCATTTTGAGTTCACCCCCTTCCATTCTGTGACGTCACACACCTCCATTCTGTTACTTCACACACCTCCATTCTGTGACTTCACAAACCTCCATTCTATGACTTCACACACCTCCATTCTATGAATTCACACACCTCCATTCTGGCACTTCACACACCTCCATTGTATGACTTCACACACCTCTATTCTGTGACTTCACACACCTCCTTTCTGAGTTCACACAACTCCATTCTATGACTTCGCACACCTGCATTGTGACTTCACTAACCTCCATTCTATGAGTTCACACACCTGCATTGTGACTTCACACACCTCCATTCTATGACTTCACACATCTCCATTCTGACTTCACACACCTCCATGCTGTGACATCACACACCTCCATTCTGACTTCACACACCCCCATTCTTTGACTTCACACACCTCCATTCTATGACTTCACACACCTCCACTGTGACTTCACAGAACTCCATTCTGTGACTTCACACACCTCCCTCTGTGACTTCACACACATCCAATCTATGACTTCACAAAATTCCAATCTATGA
Source organism: Megascapheus bottae (assembly GCA_024803745.1). Taxonomy (NCBI): domain Eukaryota; kingdom Metazoa; phylum Chordata; class Mammalia; order Rodentia; family Geomyidae; genus Megascapheus; species Megascapheus bottae. Next base: position 28,418 of record JANJXV010001040.1, on the reverse strand, counting down.
CTTCACACACATCCATTCTTTGACTTCACACACCACAATTTTGACTTCACACAAGTCCATTCATTGACTTCACTCACCTCCATTCTCTGACTTCACACACCTCCATTTTGACTTCACACACTTCCATTCTGTGACTTCACACACCTCCATTCTATGACTTCACACACCTCCGTTCTATGAAATCACACACCTCCATTCTGTGACTTCACACACCTCCATTGTGAGTTCACCCACTTCCATTCTGTGTCTTCACACACCTCCATACTCTGACTTCACACACCTCCATTATGTGACATTACACACCTCCGTTCTATGACTTCACACACCTCCCTTCTATGAATTCACACCCCTCCATTCTGTGACTTCACACACCTCCATTCTCAGTTCACACACCTCCATTCTGTGACTTCACACACCTCCATTCTATGACTCCACACCCCTCCATTCTATGACTTCACACACCACCATTCTGTGACTTCACACACCTCCATTCTATGACTTCACACACCTTCATTCTGTCACTTCACCACCTCCATTCTATGACTTCACACACCTCCATTCTATGACTTCACACACCTTCATTGTGACTTCACCCACCTCAATTCTATGAGTTCACACACCTCCATTGTGACTTCACACACCTCCATTATATGACTTCACACATCTCCATTCTGACTTCACACACCTCCATTCTATGATTTCACACACTTCGATTCTATGACTTCACACACCTCCATTCTATGACTTCACACACCTCGTGTCTGAGTTGACACACCTGCTTTCTGTGATTACACACCTCCAATCTGAGTTCACACACCTCCATTCTATGACTTCACACACCTCCATTCTTTGACATCAAAAACCACCATTCTATGACTTCACACACCTCAATTTTGACTTCACATACCTCCATTCTACGAGTTCACACACTTCCATTCTGCCTTCACCCACCTCCATTCTATGACTTCACTCAGCTGCCTTTTGACTTCACACACCTCCATTTGTGAATTCACACACCACCCTTTTGACTTCACACACCTCCATTCTGTGACTTTACACACCTCCATTCTGTGACTTCACACACCTTCATTCTGTGACTTTACACACCTCCATTCTGTGACTTCACACACCTCCATTGTTTGACTTCACACACTTCCATTCTTATACTGCACACACCTCCATTCCATGACTTCACACACCTCCATTCTATGAGTTCACACACCTCCATTCTTTGAGTTCACACACCTCCATTTTGACTTCACACACCTCCATTCTATGACTTCACACACTTTCATTCCTACTTCAGAAACATACATTCTATGACTGCACACACCTCCATTCGATGACTTCATACACCTCCATTCTGAATTCACACAGCTCCATTCTATGACTTCACACACCTCCATTCTGTGACTTCACACACTTCCATTCTATGACTTCACACACCTTCATTCTTACTTCACAAACATCCATTCTATGACTTCACACACCTCCATTCTATGACTTCACACACCTCCATTCTATGTCTTCACACACCTCCATTGTGACTTCACACACCTCCATTCTATGAGTTCACACACCTCCATTCTAACTTCACACACCTCCATTCTATGACTTCACACTCCGCCATTCTGACTTCACACACCTCCATTCTCTGATTTCACACACCTCCATTCTATGACTTCACACACCTCCATTCTGTAATTTCACACGCTTCAATGTTTGACCTCACAAACCTCCATTCCATGACTTCATACACCTCCAGTCTATGACTTCACACACATCCATTCTTTGACTTCACACACCTCCATTGTGACTTCACACACCTCCATTCTGTGACTTCACTCACCTGCATTTGTGATTTCACACACCACAATTTTGACTTCACACACGTCCATTCTTTGACTTCACACACCGCCATTCTCTGACTTCACACACCTCCATTTTGACTTCACACACATTCATTCTATGACTTCACACACTTCCATTGTTTGACTAAAAACACCTCCATTCTATGAATTCACACACCTCCATTGTGACTTCACACAACTCTATTCTCTGACTTCACACACCTACCTTCTGTGACTTCACACACCTCCATTCTGTGACTTCACACCTCCATTCTATGACTTCACACCTCCATTCTATGACTTCACACACCAACATTTATGACGTCACACACCTCCATTCTGTGACTTCACACACCTCCATTCTGACATCACACACCTACATTCTATGACTTCACACATTCCATTCTATTACTTCACACACCTCCATTCTGTGACTTCACACACCTTGATTCTCTGACTTCACACACCTCCATTCTCTGACTTCACACACCTCCATTCTGTGACTTAACACATCTCCATTCTGAGTTCACACACCTCCAATCTGTGACTTCACACACCTCCTTTATATGACTTCACACACCTCCATTTTGTGACTTCACACACCTCCATTCTATGACTTCACACACCTCCATTCTAAGACTTCACACACCTACATTATAACTTCACACAGCTACGTTCTATCAGTTCACACACCTGCATTGTGACTTCGCACACCTCCATTCTGAATTCACACACCTCCATTCTGACTTCACACACCTCAATTCTGTGACTTCACACACCTCCATTCTATGACTTCACATACCTCATTTCTGAGTTGACACACCTCCATTTTGTGACTTCACATACCTCTAATCTAACTTCACACACCTCCATTCTATGACTTCACACACCTCCATTCTGTGACTTCAAAAACCACCATTCTATGACTTCACACATCTCCATTGTGGCTTCACACACCTCCATTCTATGAGTTCACACAGCTCCATTCTGACTTCACACACCTCCATTCTAAGACTTCGCACACCTCTATTCTGACTTCACACATCTCCATTCTGTGACTTCACATTCCTCCATTCTTTGACTTCACACCCCTCCATTCTGTGCCTTCACACACCTCCACTCTGTGACTTTACACACCTCCATTCTGTGACTTCACACACCTCCCTTCTGTGACTTCACACACTTCCATTCTATGACTTCACACACCTCCATTCTAAGACTTCACACACCTCCATTCTATGACTTCACACACTTCCATTGTTTGACATCATACACCTCCATTCTTTGACTTCACACACCTCCGTTCCATGAATTCACACACCTCCATTCTATGAGTTCATACTCCTCCATTCTATGAGTTCACACACCTTCATTCTTACTTCAGCAACATCCATTCTATGACTTCAGACACCTCCATTCTATGACTTCACACACTTTCATTCTTACTTCAGCAACATGCATTCTATGACTTCATACACCTCCATTCTATGACTTCACAAACCTCCATTCTGTGACTTTACACACCTCCATTCTGGGTTCACACACCTCCATTCTGTGACTTCACACACCTCCATTCTGACTTCACACACCTCCATTCTATGACTTCACACACTTCCATTCTATGACTTCACACACCACTGTTCTATGACTTCACACCTCCATTCTGACTTCACACTCCTCTATTCTATGACTTCCCATAACTCCTTTCTATGACTTCACCCACCTCTACTCTATGACTTCACACCTCCATTCTGACTTCACACACCTCCATTCTCTGACTTCACACACCTCCATTCTATGACTTCACACACCTTCATTCTTACTTCAGAAACATCCATTCTATGACTTCATACATCTCCATTCTATGACTTCACAAACCTCCATTCTGTGACTTCACACACCTCCATTCTGACTTCACACACCTCCATTCTATGACTTTACACACTTCCATTCTATGACTTCACACACCTCCATTCTGTGACTTAACACATCTCCTCTCTGAGTTCACACACCTCCATTCTGTGTCTTCACACACCTCCATTCTGTGACTTCAGACACCTCCTTCTATGACTTCACACACCTTCATTCTGTGACTTCACACACCTCCATTCTATGACTTCACACACCTAGTTTCTGAGTTGACACACCTCCCTTCTGTGATTTCACACACCTCCAATCTGAGTTCACACACCTCCATTCTATGACTTCACACACCTCCATTTTTACTTCACACACCTCCTTTCTACGAGTTCACACCCTTCTATTCTGCCTTCAGCCACCTCCATTCTATGACTTCACTCAGCTCCATTCTGACTTCACACACCTCCATTTGTGAATTCACACACCACAATTTTGACTTCAAACACCTCCACTGTGACTTCACACACCTCCATTCTGTGACTTCACACACCTCTATTTTGACTTCACACACCTCCATTCTGTGACTTCACACACCTCCATTCTGTGACTTCACACACCTCCATTGTTTGACTTCACACACCTCCATTCTTGGACTTCACACACCTCCATTCCATGACTTCACACACCTCCATTCTTTGAGTTCACAAACCTCCATTCTGACTTCACACAGCTCCATTCTATGACTTCACACACCTTCATTCCTACTTCAGAAACATCCATTCTATGACTACACACACCTCCATTCTATCACTTCACACACCTCCATTCTGAATTCACACAGCTCCATTCTATGACGTCACACACCTCCATTCTGTGACTTCACACACTTCCATTCTATGACTTCACACACCTTCATTCTTACTTCACAAACATCCATTCTATGACTTCACATACCTCCGTTCTATGACTTCACACACCTCCATTCTGTGACTTCACACATCTCCATTCTATGTCTTCACACACCTCCATTATGACTTCACACACCTCCATTCTATGAGTTCACACACCTCCATTCTAACTTCACACACCTCCATTCTATGACTTCACACTCCGCCATTCTGACTTCACACTCCTCCATTCTGTGAATTCACAAAACTCCATTCTATGATTTCACACAACTCCATACTATGACTTCACACACCTCCATCTATGACTTCACACACCTCCAATCTGAGTTCACACACCTCCATTCTGTGACTTCACACACCTCCTTTCTGACTTCACACACCAATGTATGACTTCAGACACCTCCATTCCGTGACTTCACACACTTCCATTTTGACATCACACACCTCCATTCTATGAGTTCACATACCTCCATTCTATGACTTCACACACCTCCATTCTGACTTCACACACCTCTATTCTATGACTTCACAGACCTCGAATCTGTGACTTCACTCACCTCCACTCTATGACTTCACACTGCTCCATTCTATGACTTCCCACGCCTCCTTTCTATGACTTCACCCACCTCTATTAGATGACTTCACACCTCCATTCTGACTTCAGATACCTCCATTCTGTAACTTCACACACCTCCATTCTATGACTTCACACACCTCCATTCTATTACTTCACACACCTTCATTCTTACCTCAGAAACATCCATTCTATGACCTCACACAACTCCATTCTATGACTTCACAAACATGCATTCTGTGAATTCACACACCTCCATTCTGAGTTCACACAATTCCATTCGGTGACTTCACACACCTCCATTCTTACTTCACAAACCTCCATTTATGACTTCACACACTTCCATTCTATGACTTCACACACCTCCATTCTGTGACTTGTCACACCTCCATTCTGAGTTCACACACCTCCTTTCTGTGACTTCACACACCTCCATTCCGTGACTTCACACACCTCCATTCTGTGACTTCACACACCTCCATTCTATGACTTCACACACTTCCGTTCTAGGACTTCACACACCTCCATTGTGACTTCACACACCTCCATTCTGAGTTCACACACCTCCATTCTGACTTCAAATACCTCCATTCTGTGACTTCACACACCTCCATTGTGACTTCACACACCTCCATTCTATGAGTTCACACACCTCAATTCTGACTTCACAAACCTCCATTCTATGACTTCACAGACTTTGAATATGTGACTTCACTCACCTCCACTCTATGACTTCACACTTCTACATTCTATGACTTCCCACACCTCCTTTCCATGACTTCACCCACCCCCATTCTATGACTTCACACCTCCTTTCTGACTTCACACACCTCCATTCTGTGACTTCACACACCTCCATTCTATCAGTTCACACACCACCATTTTGACTTCACACACCTCCATTCTATGACTTCACACACCTCCATTCTGTGACTTCACACACCTCCATTCTTTGTCTTCACACACCTTCATTGTGACTTCACACACGTCCATTCTATGAGTTCACACACCTCCATTCTGACTTCACACACCTCCATTCTATGACTTCACACTCCTCCATTCTGACTTCACACAGCTCCATTCTGTGAATTCACAAAATTCCACTCTATGATTTCACACACCTCCATACTGTGACTTCACACACCTCCATCTATGACTTCAAACACCTCCATTCTGAGTTCACACACCTCCATTCTGTGACTTCACACACCTCCATTCTAACTTCACACACCTCCAATATATGACTTCACACACCTCCATTCTGTGACTTCACACACTTCCATTGTGACGTCACACACCTCCATTCTATGAGTTCACACACGTCCATTCTAGGACTTCACACTCCTCAATTCTGGCACCACACAGCTCCATTCTATGACTTCACAGACCTCGAATCTGTGACTTCACTCACCTCCATTCTATGACTTCACACTCATCTATTCTATGACTTCCCACAACTCCTTTCTATGACTTCACCCACCTCTATTCTATGACTTCACACCTCCATTCTGACTTCACAAACCTCCATTCTGTGCCTTCACACATCTCCCTTCTATGACTTCACACACCTCGATTCTATGACTTCACACACCTTCCTTCGTACTTCAGAAACATCCATTCTATGACTTCACACACCTCCATTCTATGACTTCACAAACCTCCATTCTGTGACTTCCCACACCTAGATTCTGAGTTCACACATCTCCATTCTGTGACTTCACACACCTCCCTTCTGACTTCACACACCTCCATTCTGTGACTTCACACACCTCCATTGTGAGTTCACCCACTTCCATTCTGTGACTTCACACACCTACATTCTGTTACTTCACACACCTCCATTCTGTGACTTCACACACATCCATGCTATGACTTCACACACCTCTATTCTGTGACTTCACACACCTCCTTTCTGAGTTCACACAACTCCATTCTATGACTTCACACACCTGCATTGTGACTTCACCCAACTCCATTCTATGAGTTCACACACCTGCATTGTGACTTCACACACCTCCATTCTATGACTTCACACATCTCCATTCTGACTTCACACACCTCCATGCTGTGACTTCACACACCTCCATTCTATGACTTCACACACCTCCATTCTTTGACTTCACACACCTACATTCTATGACTTCACACATCTCCACTGTGACTTCACAGAACTCCATTCTGTGACTTCACACACCTCCCTCTGTGACTTCACACACCTCCATTCTATGACTTCACAAACCTCCATTCTATGACTTCACACACCTGCATTCTGACTTCACACACCTCCATTCTCTGACTTCACACACCTCCATTCTATGACTTCAAACACCTCCATTCTGTAACTTCACACACTTCCAATGTTTGACTTCACAAACCTCCATTCCATGACTTCATACACCTCCATTCTATGACTTCACACACATCCATTCTTTGACTTCACACACCTCCATTTTGACTTCACACACCTCCATTCTGTGACTTCACACACATCCATTCTTTGACTTCACACACCACAATTTTGACTTCACAAAAGTCCATTCATTGACTTCACACACCTCCATTCTCTGACTTCACAAACCTCCGTTTTGACTTCACACACTTCCATTCTGTGACTTCACACACCTCCATTCTGACTTCACAAACCTTCATTCTGTGACTTCACACACCTCCATTCTCTGACTTCACAAACCTCCGTTTTGACTTCACACACTTCCATTCTGTGACTTCACACACCTCCATTCTGACTTCACACACCTCCATTCTCTGACTTCACAAACCTCCGTTTTGACTTCACACACTTCCATTCTATGACTTCACACACCTCCATTCTGTGACTTCAGACACCTCCTCTCTGACTTCACAAACCTTCATTCTGTGACTTCACACACCTCCATTCTATGACTTCACACACCTAGTATCTGAGTTGACACACCTTCCTTCTGTGATTTCACACACCTCAAATCTGAGTTCACACACCTCCATTCTATGACTTCACACTGCTCCATTCTATGACTTCCCACACCTCCTTTCTATGACTTCACCCACCTGTGTTAGATGACTTCACACCTCCATTCTGACTTCAGATACCTCCATTCTGTGACTTCACACACCTCCATTCTATGACTTCACACACCTTCATTCCCACTTCAGAAACATCCATTCTATGACCTCACACAACTCCATTCTATGACTTCACAAACCTCCATTCTGTGAATTCACACACATCCATTCTGAGTTCACACAACTCCATTCGGTGACTTCACACACCTCCATTCTTGCTTCACAAACCTCCATTCTATGAGTTCACACACTTCCATTCTATGACTTCGCACACCTCCATTCTGTGACTTCTCACACCTCCATTCTGCGTTCACACACCTCCATTCTGTGACTTCACACACCTCCATTCCCTGACTTCACACACCTCCATTCTGTGACTCCTCACACCTCCATTCTGAGTTCACACACCTCCATTCTGTGACTTCACACACCTCCATTCCCTGACTTCACACACCTCCATTCTGTGACTTCACACACCTCCATTCTGTGACTTCACACACCTCCATTGTGACTTCACACACCTCCATTCTATGTGTTCATATACCTCCATTCTGACTTCAAATACCTCCATTCTATGACATCACACACCTCCATTGTGACTTCACACACCTCCATTCTATGAGTTCACACACCTCCATTCTGACTTCATAAACCTCCATTCTATGACTTCACAGACTTTGAATATGTGACTTCACTCACCTCCACTCTGTGACTTCACATGTCTCCATTCTATGACTTCCTACACCTCCTTTCCATGACTTCACCCACCCCCATTCTATGACTTCACACCTCCATTCTGACTTCACACACCTCCATTCTGTGACTTCACAAACCTCCATTCTATGAGTTCACACACCACCATTTTGACTTCACACACCTCCATTCTATGACTTCACACACCTTCATTCTTACTTCGGAAACATCCATTCTATGACTTCACACACCTCCATTCTGTGACTTCACACTCCTCCATTCTATGTCTTCACACACCTCCATTGTGACTTCACACACGTCCATTCTATGACTTCAAACACCTCCATTCTGAGTTCACACACCTCCATTCTGTGACTTCACACACCTCCATTCTGACTTCACACACCTCCAATATATGACTTCACACACCTCCATTCTGTGACTTCACACACTTCCATTGTCATGTCACACACCTCCATTCTATGAGTTCACACACGTCCATTCTAGGACTTCATACTCCTCAATTCTTACATCACACAGCTCCATTCTATGACTTCACAGACCTCGAATCTGTGACTTCACTCACCTCCATTGTATGACTTCACACTCCTCTATTCTATGACTTCCCACAACACCTTTCTATGACTTCACTCACCTCTATTCTATGACTTCACATCTCCATTCTGACTTCACACACCTCCATTCTCTGACTTCACACACCTCCATTCTATGACTTCACACACCTCCATTCTATGACTTCACACACCTTCATTCTTACTTCAGAAACATCCATTCTCTGACCTCACACACCTCCATTCTATGACTTCACAAACCTCCATTCTGTGACTTCCCACACCTCCATTCTGAGTTCACACATCTCCATTCTGTGACTTCACACACCTCCCTTCTGACTTCACACACCTCCCTTCTGTGACTTCACACACCTCCATTGTGAGTTCACCCACATCCATTCTGTGACTTCACACACCTCCATTCTGTTACTTCACACACCTCCATTCTGTGACTTCACACACCTCCATTCTATGACTTCACACACCTCGATTCTATGAATTCACACACCTCCATTCTGTGACTTCACACACCTCCATTGTATGACTTCACACACCTCTATTCTGTGACTTCACACACCTCCTTTCTGAGTTCACACAACTCCATTCTATGACTTCACACACCTGCATTGTGACTTCACCCACCTCCATTCTATGAGTTCACACACCTGCATTGTGACTTCACACACCTCCATTCTATGACTTCACACATCTCCATTCTGACTTCACACACCTCCATGCTGTGACTTCACACACCTCCATTCTATGATTTCACACACCTCCATTCTTTGACTTCACACACCTCCATTCTATGACTTCACACACCTCCACTGTGACTTCACAGAACTCCATTCTGTGACTTCACACACCTCCCTCTGTGACTTCACACACCTCCAATCTATGACTTCACACACTTCCAATCTATGACTTCACACACCTCCATTCTATGACTTCACAAACCTCCATTCTATGACTTCACACACCTGCATTCTGACTTCACACACCTCCATTCTCTGACTTCACACACCTCCATTCTCTGACTTCACACACCTCCATTCTGTAACTTCACACACTTCCAATGTTTGACTTCACAAACCTCCATTCCATGACTTCATACACCTCCATTCTATGAGTTCACACACATCCATTCTTTGACTTCACACACCTCCATTTTGACTTCACACACCTCCATTCTGTGACTTCACACACATCCATTCTTTGACTTCACACACCACAATTTTGACTTCACAAAAGGCCATTCATTGACTTCACACACCTCCATTCTCTGACTTCACACACCTCCATTTTGAGTTCACACACTTCCATTCTGTGACTTCACACACCTCCATTCTATGACTTCACACACCTCCTTTCTATGAATTCAACCACCGCCATTCTGTGACTTCACACACCTCCATTTTGAGTTCACCCACTTCCATTCTTTGACTTCACACACCTCCATTCTATGACTTCACATAACTCATTTCTGAGTTGACACACCTCCATTTTGTGACTTCACATACCTCTAATCTAACTTCACACGCCTCCATTCTATGACTTCACACACCTCCATTCTGTGACTTCAAAAACCACCATTCTATGACTTCACACACCTCCATTGTGACTTCACACACCTCTATTCTATGACTTCACAGACCTCGAATCTGTGACTTCACTCACCTCCACTCTATGACTTCACACTGCTCCATGCTATTACTTCCCACACCTCCTTTCTATGACTTCACCCACCTCTATTAGATGACTTCACACCTCCATTCTGACTTCAGATACCTCCATTCTTTCACTTCACACACCTCCATTCTATGACTTCACAAACCTCAATTCCATGACTTCACACAACTTCATTCTTACTTCAGAAACATCCATTCTGTGACCTCACACAACTCCATTATATGCCTTCACAAACCTGCATTCTGTGAATTCACACACCTCCATTCTGGGTTCACACAACTCCATTCGGTGACTGCACACACCTCCATTCTATGACTTCACACATATCCATTCTATGACTTCACACACCTCCATTCTGTGACTACTCACACCTCCATTCTGTGACTACTCACACCTCCATTCTGTGACTTCACACAACTCCATTCCGTGACTTCACACACCTCCATTCCGTGACTTCATGCACCTCCATTCTGTGACTTCACACACCTCCATTCTATGACTTCACACACCTCCATTCTATGACTTCAAACACCTCCATTCTGTGACTTCACACACGTTCATTCTGAGTTCACACACCTCCATTCTGTGACTTCCAACACCTCCATTCCCTGACTTCACACACCTCCATTCTGTGACTTCACACACCTCCATTCTATGACTTCACACACCTCCATTCTATGACTTCACACACCTGCATTCTGACTTCACACACCTCCATTCTCTGACTTCACACACCTCCATTCTCTGACTTCACACACCTCCATTCTATGACTTCACACACTTCCAATGTTTGACTTCACAAACCTCCATTCCATGACTTCATACACCTCCATTTTGACTTCACACACCTCCATTCTGCGACTTCACACACATCCATTCTTTGACTTCACACACCACAATTTTGACTTCACAAAAGGCCATTCATTGACTTCACACACCTCCATTCTCTGCCTTCACACACCTCCATTTTGACTTTACACACTTCCATTCTGTGACTTCACACACCTCCATTCTATGACTTCACACACCTCCCTTCTATGAATTCACACACCGCCATTCTGTGACTTCACACACCTCCATTTTGAGTTCACCCACTTCCATTCTGTGACTTCACACACCTCCATTCTATGACTTCACATACCTCATTTCTGAGTTGACACACCTCCATTTTGTGACTTCACATACCTCTAATCTAACTTCACACACCTCCATTCTATGACTTCACACACCTCCATTCTGTGACTTCAAAAACCACCATTCTATGACTTCACACACCTCCATTGTGACTTCACACACCTCTATTCTATGACTTCGCAGACCTCAAATCTGTGACTTCACTCACCTCCACTCTATGACTTCACACTGCTCCATGCTATGACTTCCCACACCTCCTTTCTATGACTTCACCCACCTCTATAAGATGACTTCACACCTCCATTCTGACTTCAGATACCTCCATTCTTTGACTTCACACACCTCCATTCTATGACTTCACAAACCTCAATTCCATGACTTCACACACCTTCATTCTTACTTCAGAAACATCCATTCTATGACCTCACACAACTCCATTATATGCCTTCACAAACCTGCATTCTGTGAATTCACACACCTCCATTCTGGGTTCACACAACTCCATTCGGTGACTGCACACACCTCCATTCTTACTTCACAAACCTCCATTCTATGACTTCACACACATCCATTCTATGACTTCACACACCTCCATTCTGTGACTACTCACACCTCCATTCTGAGTTAACACACCTCCATTCTGTGACTCACACACCTCCATTCCGTGACTTAACACACCTCCATTCTATGACTTCACACCCTTCCATTCTATGACTTCACACACCCCCATTCTGTGACTTCAAACGCCTCCATTCTATAACTTCACACACCTCCATTCTGTCACTTCACCACCTCCATTCTATGACTTCACACACCTCCATTCTATGACTTCACACACCTGCATTGTGACTTCACCCACCTCAATTCTAAGAGTTCACACACCTGTATTGTGACTTCACACACCTCCATTCTATGACTTCACACATCTCCATTCTGACTTCACACACCTCCATTCTATGATTTCACATACTTCGATTCTATGACTTCACACACCTCCATTCTATGACTTCACACACCTCGTTTCTGAGTTGACACACCTGCTTTCTGTGATTTCACACACCTCCAATCTGAGTTCACACACCTCCCGTCTATGACTTCACACACCTCCATTCTTTGCCATCAAATACCACCATTCTATGACTTCACACACCTCCATTTTGACTTCACACACCTCCATTCTACGAGTTCACACACTTCCATTCTGCCCTCACCCACCTCCATGCTATGACTTCACTCATCTCCATTCTGACTTCACACACCTCCATTTGTGATGTCACACACCACCATTTTGACTTCACACACCTCCATTCTATGACTTCACACACCTCCATTCTGTGACTTCACACACCTCCATTCTGTGACTTCAAACACCTCCATTGTTTGACTTCACACACCTCCATTCTTGGACTTCACACACCTCCATTCCATGACTTCACACACCTCCATTCTATGAGTTCACCCACCTCCATTCTTTGAGTTCACACACCTCCATTTTGACTTCACACACCTCCATTCTATGACTTCACACACCTTCATTCCTACTTCAGAAACATCCGTTCTATGACTGCACACACCTCCATTCTGAATTCACACACCTCCATTAGGTGACTTCACACACCTCCATTCTGTGACTTCACATACTACCATTCTATGACTTCACTCACCTTCATTCTTACTTCACAAATATCCATTCTATGACTTCACACACCTCCATTCTATGACTTCACACACCTCCAATTTGTGACTTCACACACCTCCATTCTATGTCTTCACACACCTCCATTGTGACTTCACACACCTCCATTCTATGAGTTCACACACCTCCATTCTAACTTCACAAAACTCCATTCTATGACTTCACACTCCGCCATTCTGACTTCACACTCCTCCATTCTGTGAATTCACAAAACTCCATTCTATGATTTCACACACCTCCATACTATGACGTCACACACCTCCATTTATGACTTCACACACCTCCATTCTGAGTTCACACACTTCAATTCTGTGACTTCACACACCTCCATTCTGACTTCACACACCAATGTATGACTTCACACACCTCCATTCTGTGAATTCACACACTTCCATTGTGACGTCACACACCTCCATTCTATGAGTTCACACACCTCCATTCTATGACTTCACACAGCTCCATTCTTACTTCACACCCCTCCATTCTATGACTTCACACACCTAGTTTCTGAGTTGACACACCTTCCTTCTGTGATTTCACACACTTCAAATCTGAGTTCACACACCTCCATTCTATGACTTCACACTGCTCCATTCTATGACTTCCCACACCTCCTTTCTATGACTTCACCCACCTGTGTTAGATGACTTCACACCTCCATTCTGACTTCAGATACCTCCATTCTGTGACTTCACACACCTCCATTCTATGACTTCACACACCTTCATTCCCACTTCAGAAACATCCATTCTATGACCTCACACAACTGCATTCTATGACTTCACAAACCTCCATTCTGTGAATTCACACACATCCATTCTGAGTTCACACAACTCCATTCGGTGACTTCACACACCTCCATTCTTGCTTCACAAACCTCCATTCTATGAGTTCACACACTTCCATTCTATGACTTCGCACACCTCCATTCTGTGACTCCTCACACCTCCATTCTGAGTTCACACACCTCCATTCTGTGACTTCACACACCTCCATTCCCTGACTTCACACACCTCCATTCTGTGACTTCACACACCTCCATTCTGTGACTTCACACACCACCATTGTGACTTCACACACCTCCATTCTATGCGTTCATATACCTCCATTCTGACTTCAAATACCTCCATTCTATGACATCACACAACTCCATTGTGACTTCACACACCTCCATTCTATGAGTTCACACACCTTCATTCTGACTTCACAAACCTCCATTCTATGACTTCACAGACTTTGAATATGTGACTTCACTCACCTCCACTCTATGACTTCACACGTCTCCATTCTATGACTTCCTACACCTCCTTTCCATGACTTCACCCACCCCCATTCTATGACTTCACACCTCCATTCTGAGTTCACACACCTCCATTCTGTGACTTCACACACCTCCATTCTATGAGTTCACACACCACCATTTTGACTTCACACACCTCCATTCTATGACTTCACACACCTTCATTCTTACTTCAGAAACATCCATTCTATGACTTCACACACCTCCATTCTGTGACTTCACACTCCTCCATTCTATGTCTTCACACACCTCCATTGTGACTTCACACACGTCCATTCTATGACTTCAAACACCTCCATTCTGAGTTCACACACCTCCATTCTGTGACTTCACACACCTCCATTCTGACTTCACACACCTCCAATATATGACTTCACACACCTCCATTCTGTGACTTCACACACTTCCATTGTCATGTCACACACCTCCATTCTATGAGTTCACACACGTCCATTCTAGGACTTCATACTCCTCAATTCTTACATCACACAGCTCCATTCTATGACTTCACAGACCTCGAATCCGTGACTTCACTCACCTCCATTGTATGACTTCACACTCCTCTATTCTATGACTTCCCACAACACCTTTCTATGACTTCACTCACCTCTATTCTATGACTTCACACCTCCATTCTGACTTCACACACCTCCATTCTCTGACTTCACACACCTCCATTCTATGACTTCACACACCTCCATTCTATGACTTCACACACCTTCATTCTTACTTCAGAAACATCCATTCTATGACCTCACACACCTCCATTCTATGACTTCACAAACCTCCATTCTGTGACTTCCCACACCTCCATTCTGAGTTCACACATCTCCATTCTGTGACTTCACACACCTCCCTTCTGACTTCACACACCTCCCTTCTGTGACTTCACACACCTCCATTGTGAGTTCACCCACATCCATTCTGTGACTTCACACACCTCCATTCTGTTACTTCACACACCTCCATTCTGTGACTTCACACACCTCCATTCTATGACTTCACACACCTCGATTCTATGAATTCACACACCTCCATTCTGTGACTTCACACACCTCCATTGTATGACTTCACACACCTCTATTCTGTGACTTCACACACCTCCTTTCTGAGTTCACACAACTCCATTCTATGACTTCACACACCTGCATTGTGACTTCACCCACCTCCATTCTATGAGTTCACACACCTGCATTGTGACTTCACACACCTCCATTCTATGACTTCACACATCTCCATTCTGACTTCACACACCTCCATGCTGTGACTTCACACACCTCCATTCTATGATTTCACACACCTCCATTCTTTGACTTCACACACCTCCATTCTATGACTTCACACACCTCCACTGTGACTTCACAGAACTCCATTCTGTGATTTCACACACCTCCCTCTGTGACTTCCCACACCTCCAATCTATGACTTCACACACTTCCAATCTATGACTTCACACACCTCCATTCTATGACTTCACAAACCTCCATTCTATGACTTCACACACCTGCATTCTGACTTCACACACCTCCATTCTCTGACTTCACACACCTCCATTCTCTGACTTCACACACCTCCATTCTGTAACTTCACACACTTCCAATGTTTGACTTCACAAACCTCCATTCCATGACTTCATACACCTCCATTCTATGAGTTCACACACATCCATTCTTTGACTTCACACACCTCCATTTTGACTTCACACACCTCCATTCTGTGACTTCACACACATCCATTCTTTGACTTCACACACCACAATTTTGACTTCACAAAAGGCCATTCATTGACTTCACACACCTCCATTCTCTGACTTCACACACCTCCATTTTGAGTTCACACACTTCCATTCTGTGACTTCACACACCTCCATTCTATGACTTCACACACCTCCCTTCTATGAATTCACCCACCGCCATTCTGTGACTTCACACACCTCCATTTTGAGTTCACCCACTTCCATTCTTTGACTTCACACACCTCCATTCTATGACTTCACATAACTCATTTCTGAGTTGACACACCTCCATTTTGTGACTTCACATACCTCTAATCTAACTTCACACGCCTCCATTCTATGACTTCACACACCTCCATTCTGTGACTTCAAAAACCACCATTCTATGACTTCACACACCTCCATTGTGACTTCACACATCTCTATTCTATGACTTCACAGACCTCGAATCTGTGACTTCACTCACCTCCACTCTATGACTTCACACTGCTCCATGCTATTACTTCCCACACCTCCTTTCTATGACTTCACCCACCTCTATTAGATGACTTCACACCTCCATTCTGACTTCAGATACCTCCATTCTTTGACTTCACACACCTCCATTCTATGACTTCACAAACCTCAATTCCATGACTTCACACAACTTCATTCTTACTTCAGAAACATCCATTCTGTGACCTCACACAACTCCATTATATGCCTTCACAAACCTGCATTCTGTGAATTCACACACCTCCATTCTGGGTTCACACAACTCCATTCGGTGACTGCACACACCTCCATTCTATGACTTCACACATATACATTCTATGACTTCACACACCTCCATTCTGTGACTACTCACACCTCCATTCTGTGACTACTCACACCTCCATTCTGTGACTTCACACAACTCCATTCCGTGACTTCACACACCTCCATTCCGTGACTTCATGCACCTCCATTCTGTGACCTCACACACCTCCATTCTATGACTTCACACACCTCCATTCTATGACTTCAAACACCTCCATTCTGTGACTTCACACACCTCCATTTTGAGTTCACCCACTTCCATTCTTTGACTTCACACACCTCCATTCTATGACTTCTCATAACTCATTTCTGAGTTGACACACCTCCATTTTGTGACTTCACATACCTCTAATCTAACTTCACACGCCTCCATTCTATGACTTCACACACCTCCATTCTGTGACTTCAAAAACCACCATTCTATGACTTCACACACCTCCATTGTGACTTCACACCCCTCTATTCTATGACTTCACAGACCTCGAATCTGTGACTTCACTCACCTCCACTCTATGACTTCACACTGCTCCATGCTATTACTTCCCACACCTCCTTTCTATGACTTCACCCACCTCTATTAGATGACTTCACACCTCCATTCTGACTTCAGATACCTCCATTCTTTGACTTCACACACCTCCATTCTATGACTTCACAAACCTCAATTCCATGACTTCACACACCTTCATTCTTACTTCAGAAACATCCATTCTGTGACCTCACACAACTCCATTATATGCCTTCACAAACCTGCATTCTGTGAATTCACACACCTCCATTCTGGGTTCACACAACTCCATTCGGTGACTACACACACCTCCAATCTATGACTTCACACATATCCATTCTATGACTTCACACACCTCCATTCTGTGACTACTCACACCTCCATTCTGTGACTACTCACACCTCCATTCTGTGACTTCACACAACTCCATTCCGTGACTTCACACACCTCCATTCCGTGACTTCATGCACCTCCATTCTGTGACTTCACACACCTCCATTCTATGACTTCACACACCTCCATTCTATGACTTCAAACACCTCCATTCTCTGACTTCACACACCTCCATTCTTACTTCACACACCTCCGTTCTATGACTTCACACACTTCCATTCTAGGACTTCACACACCTCCATTCTGTGACTTCACACACCTTCATTCTGAGTTCACACACCTCCATTCTGTGACTTCACACACCTCCATTCCCTGACTTCACACACCTCCATTCTGTGACTTCACACACCTCCATTCTGTGACTTCACACACCTCCATTCTATGACTTCACACACCTGCATTCTGACTTCACACACCTCCATTCTCTGACTTCACACACCTCCATTCTCTGACTTCACACACCTCCATTCTATGACTTCACACACTTCCAATGTTTGACTTCACAAACCTCCATTCCATGACTTCATACACCTCCATTCTATGAGTTCACACACATCAATTCTTTGACTTCACACACCTCCATTTTGACTTCACACACCTCCATTCTGTGACTTCACACACATCCATTCTTTGACTTCACACACCACAATTTTGACTTCACAAAAGGCCATTCATTGACTTCACACACCTCCATTCTCTGCCTTCTCACACCTCCATTTTGACTTCACACACTTCCATTCTGTGACTTCACACACCTCCATTCTATGACTTCACACACCTCCCTTCTATGAATTCACACACCGCCATTCTGTGACTTCACACACCTCCATTTTGAGTTCACCCACTTCCATTCTTTGACTTCACACACCTCCATTCTATGACTTCACATACCTCATTTCTGAGTTGACACACCTCCATTTTGTGACTTCACATACCTCTAATCTAACTTCACACACCTCCATTCTATGACTTCACACACCTCCATTCTGTGACTTTAAAAACCACCATTCTATGACTTCACACACCTCCATTGTGACTTCACACAGCTCTATTCTATGACTTCGCAGACCTCGAATCTGTGACTTCACTCACCTCCACTCTATGACTTCACACTGCTCCATGCTATGACTTCCCACACCTCCTTTCTATGACTTCACCCACCTCTATAAGATGACTTCACACCTCCATTCTGACTTCAGATACCTCCATTCTTTGACTTCACACACCTCCATTCTATGACTTCACAAACCTCAATTCCATGACTTCACACAACTTCATTCTTACTTCAGAAACATCCATTCTGTGACCTCACACAACTCCATTATATGCCTTCACAAACCTGCATTCTGTGAATTCACACACCTCCATTCTGGGTTCACACAACTCCATTCGGTGACTGCACACACCTCCATTCTATGACTTCACACATATACATTCTATGACTTCACACACCTCCATTCTGTGACTACTCACACCTCCATTCTGTGACTACTCACACCTCCATTCTGTGACTTCACACAACTCCATTCCGTGACTTCACACACCTCCATTCCGTGACTTCATGCACCTCCATTCTGTGACCTCACACACCTCCATTCTATGACTTCACACACCTCCATTCTATGACTTCAAACACCTCCATTCTGTGACTTCACACACCTCCATTTTGAGTTCACCCACTTCTATTCTTTGACTTCACACACCTCCATTCTATGACTTCTCATAACTCATTTCTGAGTTGACACACCTCCATTTTGTGACTTCACATACCTCTAATCTAACTTCACACGCCTCCATTCTATGACTTCACACACCTCCATTCTGTGACTTCAAAAACCACCAGTCTATGACTTCACACACCTCCATTGTGACTTCACACACCTCTATTCTATGACTTCACAGACCTCGAATCTGTGACTTCACTCACCTCCACTCTATGACTTCACACTGCTCCATGCTATTACTTCCCACACCTCCTTTCTATGACTTCACCCACCTCTATTAGATGACTTCACACCTCCATTCTGACTTCAGATACCTCCATTCTTTGACTTCACACACCTCCATTCTATGACTTCACAAACCTCAATTCCATGACTTCACACACCTTCATTCTTACTTCAGAAACATCCATTCTGTGACCTCACACAACTCCATTATATGCCTTCACAAACCTGCATTCTGTGAATTCACACACCTCCATTCTGGGTTCACACAACTCCATTCGGTGACTACACACACCTCCAATCTATGACTTCACACATATCCATTCTATGACTTCACACACCTCCATTCTGTGACTACTCACACCTCCATTCTGTGACTACTCACACCTCCATTCTGTGACTTCACACAACTCCATTCCGTGACTTCACACACCTCCATTCCGTGACTTCATGCACCTCCATTCTGTGACTTCACACACCTCCATTCTATGACTTCACACACCTCCATTCTATGACTTCAAACACCTCCATTCTCTGACTTCACACACCTCCATTCTTACTTCACACACCTCCGTTCTATGACTTCACACACTTCCATTCTAGGACTTCACACACCTCCATTCTGTGACTTCACACACCTTCATTCTGAGTTCACACACCTCCATTCTGTGACTTCACACACCTCAATTCCCTGACTTCACACACCTCCATTCTGTGACTTCACACACCTCCATTCTGTGACTTCACACACCTCCATTCTATGACTTCACACACCTGCATTCTGACTTCACACACCTCCATTCTCTGACTTCACACACCTCCATTCTCTGACTTCACACACCTCCATTCTATGACTTCACACACTTCCAATGTTTGACTTCACAAACCTCCATTCCATGACTTCATACACCTCCATTCTATGAGTTCACACACATCCATTCTTTGACTTCACACACCTCCATTTTGACTTCACACACCTCCATTCTGTGACTTCACACACATCCATTCTTTGACTTCACACACCACAATTTTGACTTCACAAAAGTCCATTCATTGACTTCACACACCTCCATTCTCTGCCTTCTCACACCTCCATTTTGACTTCACACACTTCCATTCTGTGACTTCACACACCTCCATTCTATGACTTCACACACCTCCCTTCTATGAATTCACACACCGCCATTCTGTGACTTCACACACCTCCATTTTGAGTTCACCCACTTCCATTCTGTGACTTCACACACCTCCATTCTATGACTTCACATACCTCATTTCTGAGTTGACACACCTCCATTTTGTGACTTCACATACCTCTAATCTAACTTCACACACCTCCATTCTATGACTTCACACACCTCCATTCTGTGACTTTAAAAACCACCATTCTATGACTTCACACACCTCCATTGTGACTTCACACACCTCTATTCTATGACTTCGCAGACCTCGAATCTGTGACTTCACTCACCTCCACTCTATGACTTCACACTGCTCCATGCTATGACTTCCCACACCTCCTTTCTATGACTTCACCCACCTCTATAAGATGACTTCACACCTCCATTCTGACTTCAGATACCTCCATTCTTTGACTTCACACACCTCCATTCTATGACTTCACAAACCTCAATTCCATGACTTCACACACCTTCATTCTTACTTCAGAAACATCCATTCTATGACCTCACACAACTCCATTATATGCCTTCACAAACCTGCATTCTGTGAATTCACACACCTCCATTCTGGGTTCACACAACTCCATTCGGTGACTGCACACACCTCCATTCTTACTTCACAAACCTCCATTCTATGACTTCACACACATCCATTCTATGACTTCACACACCTCCATTCTGTGACTAATCACACCTCCATTCTGAGTTCACACACCTCCATTCTGTGACTTCACATACCTCCATTCCGTGACTTAACACACCTCCATTCTATGACTTCACACCCTTCCATTCTATGACTTCACACACCCCCATTCTGTGACTTCAAACACCTCCATTCTATAACTTCACACACCTCCATTCTGTCACTTCACCACCTCCATTCTATGACTTCACACACCTCCATTCTATGACTTCACACACCTGCATTGTGACTTCACCCACCTCAATTCTAAGAGTTCACACACCTGTATTGTGACTTCACACACCTCCATTGTATGACTTCACACATCTCCATTCTGACTTCACACACCTCCATTCTATGATTTCACATACTTCGATTCTATGACTTCACACACCTCCATTCTATGACTTCACACACCTCGTTTCTGAGTTGACACACCTGCTTTCTGTGATTTCACACACCTCCAATCTGAGTTCACACACCTCCCGTCTATGACTTCACACACCTCCATTCTTTGCCATCAAATACCACCATTCTATGACTTCACACACCTCCATTTTGACTTCACACACCTCCATTCTACGAGTTCACACACTTCCATTCTGCCCTCACCCACCTCCATTCTATGACTTCACTCATCTCCATTCTGACTTCACACACCTCCATTTGTGATGTCACACACCACCATTTTGACTTCACACACCTCCATTCTATGACTTCACACACCTCCATTCTGTGACTTCACACACCTCCATTCTGTGACTTCAAACACCTCCATTGTTTGACTTCACACACCTCCATTCTTGGACTTCACACACCTCCATTCCATGACTTCACACACCTCCATTCTATGAGTTCACCCACCTCCATTCTTTGAGTTCACACACCTCCATTTTGACTTCACACACCTCCATTCTAATACTTCACACACCTTCATTCCTACTTCAGAAACATCCATTCTATGACTGCACACACCTCCATTCTGAATTCACACACCTCCATTCGGTGACTTCACACACCTCCATTCTGTGACTTCACATACTACCATTCTATGACTTCACTCACCTTCATTCTTACTTCACAAATATCCATTCTATGACTTCACACACCTCCATTCTATGACTTCACACACCTCCAATTTGTGACTTCACACACCTCCATTCTATGTCTTCACACACCTCCATTGTGACTTCACACACCTCCATTCTATGAGTTCACACACCTCCATTCTAACTTCACAAAACTCCATTCTATGACTTCACACTCCGCCATTCTGACTTCACACTCCTCCATTCTGTGAATTCACAAAACTCTATTCTATGATTTCACACACCTCCATACTATGACGTCACACACCTCCATTTATGACTTCACACACCTCCATTCTGAGTTCACACACTTCAATTCTGTGACTTCACACACCTCCATTCTGACTTCACACACCAATGTATGACTTCACACACCTCCATTCTGTGAATTCACACACTTCCATTGTGACGTCACACACCTCCATTCTATGAGTTCACACACCTCCATTCTATGACTTCACACTCCTCCATTCTTACTTCACACACCTCCATTCTATGACTTCACAAACCTCGAATCTGTGACGTCACTCACCTCCATTCTATGACTTCACACTGCTCCATTCTATGACTTCCCACACCTCCTTTCTATGACTTCACCCACCTCTATTCTATGACTTCACACCTCGATTCTGACTTCAGATACCTCCATTCTGTGACTTCAAACACCTCCATTCAATGACTTCAAACACCTCCATTCTCTGACATCTCACACCTCCATTCTGAGCTCACACAACTCAATTCGTTGACTTCACACACCTCCATTCTCTGACTTCACACACCTCCATTCTGTGACTTCACACACCTCCATTCTGTGACTTCACACACCTCCATTCTGACTTCACACACCCCCATTCTATGACTTCACACACTTCCATTCTATGACTTCACACACCTCCATTCTGTGACTTCAGACACCTCCTCTCTGACTTCACAAACCTTCATTCTGTGACTTCACACACCTCCATTCTATGACTTCACACACCTAGTTTCTGAGTTGACACACCTTCCTTCTGTGATTTCACACACCTCAAATCTGAGTTCACACACCTCCATTCTATGACTTCACACTGCTCCATTCTATGACTTCCCACACCTCCTTTCTATGACTTCACCCACCTGTGTTAGATGACTTCACACCTCCATTCTGACTTCAGATACCTCCATTCTGTGACTTCACACACCTCCATTCTATGACTTCACACACCTTCATTCCCACTTCAGAAACATCCATTCTATGACCTCACACAACTACATTCTATGACTTCACAAACCTCCATTCTGTGAATTCACACACATCCATTCTGAGTTCACACAACTCCATTCGGTGACTTCACACACCTCCATTCTTGCTTCACAAACCTCCATTCTATGAGTTCACACACTTCCATTCTATGACTTCGCACACCTCCATTCTGTGACTTCTCACACCTCCATTCTCTGTTCACACACCTCCATTCTGTGACTTCACACACCTCCATTCCCTGACTTCACACACCTCCATTCTGTGACTCCTCACACCTCCATTCTGAGTTCACACACCTCCATTCTGTGACTTCACACACCTCCATTCCCTGACTTCACACACCTCCATTCTGTGACTTCACACACCTCCATTCTGTGACTTCACACACCTCCATTGTGACTTCACACACCTCCATTCTATGCGTTCATATACCTCCATTCTGACTTCAAATACCTCCATTCTATGACATCACACACCTCCATTGTGACTTCACACACCTCCATTCTATGAGTTCACACACCTTCATTCTGACTTCACAAACCTCCATTCTATGACTTCACAGACTTTGAATATGTGACTTCACTCACCTCCACTCTATGACTTCACACGTCTCCATTCTATGACTTCCTACACCTCCTTTCCATGACTTCACCCACCCCCATTCTATGACTTCACACCTCCATTCTGAGTTCACACACCTCCATTCTGTGACTTCACACACCTCCATTCTATGAGTTCACACACCACCATTTTGACTTCACACACCTCCATTCTATGACTTCACACACCTTCATTCTTACTTCGGAAACATCCATTCTATGACTTCACACACCTCCATTCTGTGACTTCACACTCCTCCATTCTATGTCTTCACACACCTCCATTGTGACTTCACACACGTCCATTCTATGACTTCAAACACCTCCATTCTGAGTTCACACACCTCCATTCTGTGACTTCACACACCTCCATTCTGACTTCACACACCTCCAATATATGACTTCACACACCTCCATTTGTGACTTCACACACTTCCATTGTCATGTCACACACCTCCATTCTATGAGTTCACACACGTCCATTCTAGGACTTCATACTCCTCAATTCTTACATCACACAGCTCCATTCTATGACTTCACAGACCTCGAATCTGTGACTTCACTCACCTCCATTGTATGACTTCACACTCCTCTATTCTATGACTTCCCACAACACCTTTCTATGACTTCACTCACCTCTATTCTATGACTTCACACCTCCATTCTGACTTCACACACCTCCATTCTCTGACTTCACACACCTCCATTCTATGACTTCACACACCTCCATTCTATGACTTCACACACCTTCATTCTTACTTCAGAAACATCCATTCTCTGACCTCACACACCTCCATTCTATGACTTCACAAACCTCCATTCTGTGACTTCCCACACCTCCATTCTGAGTTCACACATCTCCATTCTGTGACTTCACACACCTCCCTTCTGACTTCACACACCTCCCTTCTGTGACTTCACACACCTCCATTGTGAGTTCACCCACATCCATTCTGTGACTTCACACACCTCCATTCTGTTACTTCACACACCTCCATTCTGTGACTTCACACACCTCCATTCTATGACTTCACACACCTCGATTCTATGAATTCACACACCTCCATTCTGTGACTTCACACACCTCCATTGTATGACTTCACACACCTCTATTCTGTGACTTCACACACCTCCTTTCTGAGTTCACACAACTCAATTCTATGACTTCACACACCTGCATTGTGACTTCACCCACCTCCATTCTATGAGTTCACACACCTGCATTGTGACTTCACACACCTCCATTCTATGACTTCACACATCTCCATTCTGACTTCACACACCTCCATGCTGTGACTTCACACACCTCCATTCTATGATTTCACACACCTCCATTCTTTGACTTCACACACCTCCATTCTATGACTTCACACACCTCCACTGTGACTTCACAGAACTCCATTCTGTGACTTCACACACCTCCCTCTGTGACTTCACACACCTCCAATCTATGACTTCACACACTTCCAATCTATGACTTCACACACCTCCATTCTATGACTTCACAAACCTCCATCTATGACTTCACACACCTGCATTCTGACTTCACACACCTCCATTCTCTGACTTCACACACCTCCATTCTCTGACTTCACACACCTCCATTCTGTAACTTCACACACTTCCAATGTTTGACTTCACAAACCTCCATTCCATGACTTCATACACCTCCATTCTATGAGTTCACACACATCCATTCTTTGACTTCACACACCTCCATTTTGACATCACACACCTCCATTCTGTGACTTCACACACATCCATTCTTTGACTTCACACACCACAATTTTGACTTCACAAAAGGCCATTCATTGACTTCACACACCTCCATTCTCTGACTTCACACACCTCCATTTTGAGTTCACACACTTCCATTCTGTGACTTCACACAACTCCATTCTATGACTTCACACACCTCCCTTCTATGAATTCACCCACCGCCATTCTGTGACTTCACACACCTCCATTTTGAGTTCACCCACTTCCATTCTTTGACTTCACACACCTCCATTCTATGACTTCTCATAACTCATTTCTGAGTTGACACACCTCCATTTTGTGACTTCACATACCTCTAATCTAACTTCAGACACCTCCATTCTATGACTTCACACACCTCCATTCTGTGACTTCAAAAACCACCATTCTATGACTTCACACACCTCCATTGTGACTTCAGCACACCTCTATTCTATGACTTCACAGACCTCGAATCTGTGACTTCACTCACCTCCACTCTATGACTTCACACTGCTCCATGCTATTACTTCCCACACCTCCTTTCTATGACTTCACCCACCTCTATTAGATGACTTCACACCTCCATTCTGACTTCAGATACCTCCATTCTTTGACTTCACACACCTCCATTCTATGACTTCACAAACCTCAATTCCATGACTTCACACACCTTCATTCTTACTTCAGAAACATCCATTCTGTGACCTCACACAACTCCATTATATGCCTTCACAAACCTGCATTCTGTGAATTCACACACCTCCATTCTGGGTTCACACAACTCCATTCGGTGACTACACACACCTCCATTCTATGACTTCACACATATCCATTGTATGACTTCACACACCTCCATTCTGTGACTACTCACACCTCCATTCTGTGACTACTCACACCTCCATTCTGTGACTTCACACAACTCCATTCCGTGACTTCACACACCTCCATTCCGTGACTTCATGCACCTCCATTCTGTGACTTCACACACCTCCATTCTATGACTTCACACCCTTCCATTCTATGACTTCACACACCCCCATTCTGTGACTTCAAACACCTCCATTCTATAACTTCACACACCTCCATTCTGTCACTTCACCACCTCCATTCTATGACTTCACACAACTCCATTCTATGACTTCACACACCTTCATTCTTACTTCGGAAAC